>JADRCD010217641.1:54730-90492 GCA_019843815.1 Montemys delectorum | reverse complement strand
CTCTCTCACACACACACACACACACACACACACACACACACACCTCCAAAAAATAAATAAGTATAACCAAGAGAGTTGAAACCACACTAATAAGGGGGCTAATACAGTCCCATCCGTGGTTTAGACCAACACTGTCCTTCTATGCACTTAATAATTCTTGTTCTGCATTAAAAACAAAAAAACACTGCACCACTAAAATCCATGGGACTAGCAACAACAGGAGGTCCTATTAGGTCCCATTCCACAGGGCTCTGGGTCTCCCTGTTCCAAAAGCTCTCACAGGGACACAGACCCCTGCCACCTCTGTTCTTGTCCCAGCCAGACCTCCATTGCTCTACATAGCCGGCTTCACCATTTGGAGGGAGAGCATATTTTGGACTAAGCTTCATGAGATGTTAAGCAAGACAGACGTAAGTATTGAGGTAGATGATCTGCATACCTCTATGCTTTTAATGCCGTTCTCAGTGATATCTGACACTCTCATGTGCACCAGGGTTTCTTTGATGCGCTTCTCAAGCGCTTTCATCTCATCCCATTTCTCAAAGATTTCACACCTCCTCTTCTCCACCCTTTCAATCAGAGTGAGCTGCTGCTCGTCTTGTATCTTCTTACTAGCTAATTCTGGAAATAGTTTGGAAAGCGGTTACCATGTATGTTTAGTGTTTCAGCTCTTGTTAAGTGTGGCATGTGTAATGTCAAACATGTTACATACCACTAGAGTGTAACTATGTATGTATAATATATATCATATATACAGCTATATAACACATAGCTTAGGGTAACTTAAACAGATTAATAAAAATGATCTGTTCCAAAGAAATAGGGCATGCCTCTCTTGATACATTCATATTCTCCGTAAGTATCTGTGATGTCTAGTTTTGCAGAAACTGGGTGGAGAGGGCCAGTTGGGAATGATGACCAGAATCTTTTCCAGGTTTGCTTTCTAACAGTGCATACTTACAAGAAAATGATGGGGCGGGGCGGGGGTGGGGTCGTCCTGGAGAGACCCATTTAAACAACACATGGTTTGGCTCAGGTTTAAGGAGAATCTGCCAAAGACTGAGAAACTTGAGGCTGAAGTGTGAACGGGAATTAGGGAGGTGCGTGGCACGGGGAGCAGAGGGAGGCGTGTCCAGACACCCAGAGAAGATACAAGAAGGGCGGCAGGCGGCACTGGGAAGTACTTACCCGATTTTTCCTTCGCAGACTGCAGCAATAAGCTCTCGGCCTCCAGGTCATTCCTGAGCCTAAAAATCAATAGGGAAACAGAACCTATTGGGTTAGGTTAGGCCTTGTTGAGTCTGTCCATTTTAGAGTATCAGTTGTGTGTGTGTATGTATATATGTGTTTATGTGTGTATGTTTGTGTATGTGTGTATGTGAATGTGTGTGTATAAATATATG
This sequence comes from Montemys delectorum, assembly GCA_019843815.1. NCBI lineage: Eukaryota > Metazoa > Chordata > Mammalia > Rodentia > Muridae > Montemys > Montemys delectorum. Next base: position 89,089 of record JADRCD010217641.1, on the reverse strand, counting down.
TGTGTGTGTATGTGTGTCTGTCTATGTGTTTATATGTGTATGTTTGTGTATGTGTGTATGTGAATGTGTGCGTATAAATATATGTGTGTGTGTATGTGTGTCTGTCTATGTGGTTTTTTTTTCTTTTTTTGTTTTAGATTTGCTTATTATTATACATAAGTACACTGTAGCAATCTTCAGACGCACCAGAAGAGGGCATCAGATCTCATTAGGGGTGGTTGTGAGCCACCATGTGGTTGCTGGGAATTGAACTCAGGACCTTTGGAAGAGCAGTCAGTGCTCTTACCCACTGAGCCATCTCGCCAGCCCCGTCTATGTGTTTATATGTGTATGTTTGTGTATGTGTGCATGTGAATGTATATATATATATATATATATATATATATATATATATGTGTGTGTGTGTATGTGTGTGCATTTATGTCTATGTGTTTATGTGTGTATGTTTGTGTATGTATATATGTGTATATATATATGTGTGTGTATGAATATGTGTGTATATGAATGTGTATGTGTATGTGCATGTGTATATATGTGTGTGTATGTGTGTATATATGTATATGAGTGTATATGTTTGTATGTGTTTGTATGTGTGTATGTGTGTACACTTATATATTCCATTGTGAATATACATATAACATAGTACCCCTGGGGGGCAGAGGTTGATGTCAAGTATCTTCCTTAATCACTCTCCACCTTATACTTTGAGGCAGAGTCTCTCACTTGAGTCCGGAGCTCGCTATTCAGCTAGTCTTACTTGCCAGCCTCATCGGAGGAATCCTGTTTCCACCTCACACATCTATTTACAAGGGAACCACCACATCCAACCTGCACTTACATGGGTGCTAGGGATCTGAGTTGTCCTTCGGCTTTCATAAAGCACGTTCTCCCTACACAGATACTCTCCAGCCCAAGAACCACAGTCTGTTAACTTACTGAGACAAGCACACCGATCGTCAAACTCTCCAACACAAAATACACTCTGAAGACGGCTATAAGGAGCACAATCCAGTCCAGTTACCAAGGAAAGACATTTTCTCACTAAGATATATATATATATGTGTGTGTGTGTGTGTGTGTGTGTATGTGTGTGTGTATACATATATGTATGTATATATACACTATTGCATATATACCATTAAAGATCATTAATTAAAAACAAATGGAAGGCTAACAAGACGGCTCAGTGGATAAAAATGCTTAACTACCCAAGTTCAATCCCTGGGCCCCACATGGTGAAGGGAGAGAACTGACACCCATAAACTGTCCAATGACCTCCATACATATACTGTGGTATGTACACACCCACACACATACACATACACATAGGAAGAAAGAGGGGAGATGAAAAGAGAGATGGAGGGAGGAAAGAAAAACGTAGAAGAGATGGCTTGGTGGCTGAAGTGCTTGCTGTACAGCTGGGAGGACCTGAGTCTGATCCCCAGCATCCCCAAGAAAAGCACACGTCCCTAATCCTCACACTTGGAGGAGGAACAAGAGGATCCCAGGGGCTCACTGGTTAATCAGTCTAGCCAACTTGTAAGCTCCAGGTTCAGTGAAAAACTGTCTCAAAAATAGGGTAGAAAGTGATAGAAAAGACAATATTTATTTCTTGCCTCCATATAGGCAAGCACATTAACTTTCATCCACACTCACAGGTAAATGCACACCTATAGCATACATATAATGAAGCAAAAAAAAAATTCTTTACAGTTTTCAGTCTGGGACCAACCACAAATCAAAGAACCCTGGAACTGATATGGGGGTGTGTGCTGCAGTCCCCATGCCGTTGCAGGGATCCCAAAGAGAGCATTTACAGAGGCTGCCATGTTTGACTAAAAGTAAAGTACAAGAAATATAGAAAGAAGAAGAGCAAATGAGCCCCAGAAGGCTCTCTGCACTTTAGCTCAGTGTCAAAGCCAGCGGAACTGAATATCCTATGCCTCCTGTATTTCAGAAGGATTCTGGCAGGTGTTGTTTGTACCCTGGGGATGGCTCTGCTCTGTCTGAAGATGACTCCACAGATGGCTTAAAGCCACACGTCTACACAGCAGGTAATGGTTTAATACTTTCTCATGTTCTAGACTGAGGTCTAAATGGATGGAACAGAGGCTGCGGTATGTAAATTCAGAGGATGTAGTCTCCTGAGATCTTTCTCATGGCCCACTCTTACACATTATATGTTCTTGGTTCTTTTGTTCCGTATTTCTTCCTTCCAAACTTTAGCTCTACATGAGTTGGATTTTATTTGCCTATCTGTCATGTCGACCAACTTTCACTCTCCTCTCAGTTCCAGTCCCTTGGTTGTTTTGTTGCTCTTGGCCCACTATATATGCCTTGTATTCTTACCCAAAACAATCCCTGAGCACGTCATGGTGAAATTTCCATCTATGGTCTATTTTTTATTCTGTCAGCTGCCTCTTTAGTTAGCTGTGTCATGTTTTATTTGGTTGTTGTTGTTATCATCATTTGATTTCTGTGCTTAACTTTTATGTTTCTGCCTTGTGGTTGTTTTCATGTCCTGAAATGCTCTTCTGAGAACATCTAGTTGATACCTTTTTCCTTGAAATTACTATCAACATGAGCAGATAATCATCACATCACCATCATCATCATCACCATCATCATCCCACCACCACTACCATCATTACTTTCATTACCATTACCATCATCATCATCATCATTATGACTATGATCATCATTACCATCCTCATCAAGTACATCATCATCGCCATCATTACCATCATCACTACACTCATTATTTTCCTCTTCCTCATCATCATCACCACTACCACCATCATGATCACTATCATTCTCCCCTTCCTCCCCCTCCTCTTCCTCCATCTTCTCTTCTTCCTCACCACCACACCACCACCATAATCATTGCTGCTACCATAGCCCAGACTCTGTGCTCCATTCATCAGAGGCACTGTGCTCCTGTGCTTGGAGTCTTCCTCCTTCTCCTGAGGTGGCTTTATTTGGTTCTTAGCCTTCTGGCTCCACCCCTCTCTTGGGTATTCTCTGAAGCAGAAGATGGACAATGGAGTTGAGTGTCTGTTTTTAACTTTGGATACTCTGGCAGTGAAATCCTAAACTTCTGACTGTGAGTCTGACTTACACACCAGCCTCAAAGTTAAATCATCAGCTCTCTGCTCTCACTGTCTCCTCCTTACCCTATAGCCTTCTGGAACGATCTCATGGGGAGCAGCTAGAAACAACGTTCTTGATTCGTCACATGGGCCACACATGCGGGGTGGACCTACAGAGGACCCCGCAGTGAATCTTTCGCATTGTGATTTCCTGAGCACCTTAGAGCTCAAGGCAGACACATGCTGCATGACGCTCTGGAGCAGACCGTGCCCATTCCCCTCCTCTCTGTCTTCCTCCAGGTCAAGTATACATAGTCTGTAATGTTCTGGTCCTCCCCCATTGTCCCGTGGGATGTGTTGCCTTCTCTGGGATTCATAAATAGTGAATGTCTATTTTATGACTTTCCTGTCTGGCCTGATCACACCCTTGTACCTTAATCCTCCCGTCAGGGCCTCTAAGAGAATGAAGTGGACACAGGTCAGACAAGAGCAGTGCAAATGTTGAGGAGCACATGGCTACAAGGGGGACACTTGGCTTAAGCCTGAAGAAGTGTAACCTACAAGGTGCTATGCGATCGTTCATAGCCAATCCTTCAGGACCTTGGGGAGAGCAGGAGTTCATGGTGGCCATGCTTTGAGAGAGCTTTAGAGCAAACGAAAGTGAGTGGCAATGCTCTCTCCCTCTGGTTATGCACTGATAACATAGTCAAGTTTTTGCTTCTTAGAACAGTTTGTGTTGGGTTGGTTTAGAATTGCTCTTGTCTTTCATATGTTAGCCCTTACAAATAACAACAGTGACTTCGTTCTGTATAATCGCTCAGAGCGGTTACAGGACGTTCTAAGTCAGTAGAGTCAGAGGTTCTCTCTGGCCCTGCCACTCTCTGTCCCACCAGAAAGTCCTTCAGAGACCTCCAAGAGTTTGCCATCAGGGCTGTGTACTTGGTCCACCATAGTCATATGCAATTGCTTATGGAAGAGTCCAGGTTAACGAGACAATAATGGTGCAGGTAGCACACCACACAAGACAATGCAAGAAAAACATGGATACGGCTTGTTTTAAGGTTGTGTTGAGTATCAACAGAAACTTTACCAGAATCACACAGCTGGTGCCTTACTTGTTGTTGTGCTCCATGGCTGCCAGGGCAGCCTGCTGGAGCATCCTCAGATGCTCCCTGGCTTGGTCAATGTCACTGCTGTGCACAGGACTCTTCTCCAACCCCTTGACTTCAGCCAAGAGCCGCTACCAGGAACAAAGCACACAAAGAGTAAGATGCTCAGGTAGGATGCTCTGGCTTGGATGTTATTTGCCTATGGCCCAGGGGTCCTAAGGTAAAGTGTGAATTCCAACTAAATTCATGCACTGGGAAGGCTGGAAGGAAGGGGAAAATATTGGCAAAGTTCTAAGTAAAATCATTTTCACAATAGCTTAAGACTTTCATTTTCCTGAGAATTCTTAAGAATGGCAGGGGTTTCACAGTTTCTTTGTAGAGTTGGGTTGAGGAAATACATTGAATAAAGGCCCGTGTACATCATTATTAATTATTTCAAATGTGTGAGAGATTATCTTAATCATCAATCTTTATGTGGACATAAAGACATGTGGGGCTCATACTGGATAATACCAGCTCAGGCTGGTGGCCTCTGCCTCATTAGGTGAACCTTGGGGCTTCAGGAATAAGAAGAAGAGCTCTGGATGCCTGCAAACTCCCTCATTTTGATGCTTGATTGAGAGGTGGGGATGAATTTTCCTTTCCTGTTCCACACAGAGTAAGGAGCACTAAGTCTGTGACTTCAGGCACTGCTCAGTCCTCAGAGACACGGGCTGCTTTTACTATTTATCATCTATCCATGTATCCATTTATTTATCTATCATATATCAGCCCATCTATCTATCTATCTATCTATCTATCTATCTATCTATCTATTTAATGTTAATGTGTATGGATATTTTGCCTGTGTATATGTCAGTGCAACACGTGCATGCACAGTGTCTGTGAATGCCAGAAGAGGGAATCAGATCCCCTTGAACTGGCATCTCACAAGATGGCTGTGAGCCACCTATGAGGATGCTGGGAATGAACCTGAGTCCTCTACAAGAGCAGCCAGTGCTTTTAATCTCTGAGCTACCTCTCCAAGCTTATTATCATATAGCATGAAAAGACTCAGAACATGTGTTTTTTTTTAATTATTATTAAAATGCAATTTAGCCTTGATTTTGTTTGGGGGTTGTCATTGGTTTGTATTTGTTTTGTTGTTTGCTGTTGTTTTAGGGTTTAGGGGTTTTTTTGCCATGTAAAGTAAGAAATTATATTTTCCACTCAGAAGATAGAGTTACTAATCTCAAGGTATCAACTTCTTGGAGCTTTTGGAGCTCTGTGCCATGGCCATGGGACATTCCCTACTAGAACACTGCAAGCCGACCCATTGGCCCATTGACCTACTGACCCACTGACCTACTTTCCCACCAAGACTGATGGGAAAGCTGTCATCAGTTACATGAGGAGCCAGTGATCTGTTCTGTGGCTCTGGGGCACCTGCTGTCACCATCTACCCAGTCTGAGTGATAATAGGATGCTACTTTCTAGTAATCACTGTAACATCATTTATGTTCCTGGTCATGTGTGGTGGTAGTGGTTAGGGAGTAACCCAATGCTGTTTTAATGTATAGGCCAGATCCTCACCTGCAGAACTTTAGCTTGATATAAGAATCATCCCTTAAAAAAAGGAAACACCAGCCACTTTTGCATGACAGAAACAAATGGGGCTTCCTGGGTCAAGAGTCTCCTGAGATACAAATCTCTTGGGGTCCTTCCTGATGGTTATTACCTGATATTGTGCTGTGGGCTGTGAGTCCAGGAGAGCTGCCATGTAGAGTTCATATTCATCCTGTGCAAACACACGCAGACACATAAAAACACAACAGTGTCCCCAGGCTGGTGTATGGGAGTGGACTACATGAATGTAGGCACTTACATGCATGAGCAGCCATGTGTGCATACAGGGGCCAGAGGTTGACATCACATGTCTTCCTCTGTCACTCCCCACCCCACGTCTGCTCATAGACCAGCTAGACTTGCAGGCCAGTGAGCTGGGCTCCTCCTGTGTCTCTGCCTTGTTCCAGAAACACCTAGCTTCTAGGAGGGAGCCAGAGGTTAAGAGTCAGGGTCTTATGTTTACTCACTGAGCACATTATGCAGTAAGCCACCTCCCCAGGTCCAAGGATGACATTTTGTTTTTTTTACACAAACAAATCACATAGGCATTAAGGATGTCTGTTAACTTCAGACATCCTTATTACAACCCTGTGGATAAACTGTTTCTGCAATATGCTCAAGCACGCATGCACACAAACTTATAAAATCGAATTGTCATTGAATCCTAATGACTACCAGCTAGCTAATGAATCAGCTCAAGTTCTTGTTGTAAAAAACCTTGACATGCATCCAACATGTCCCCTGCTATGAATAGTTCTAAGACCTACTAAAGGTGAGGTGGCCAGGGTCCTGGGAGCTAGGCAGCACATGGCCCTCATTATCTATCGTCTGCCGTTAGGAAAATCAAAGCACAGGCCTTTTGGTGGTTTAGATGAGAATTGTACCCCACAGGCTCGTGTATTTGAACACGTGGTACTTTGGGGAAGGTTATGGAGCCTTTCCTTGGTGATGCCTTGCAGGAGGAAGTGAGCCACTGAAGGTGGGCTCTGAGTATGTGTAGCCTGGCCCTACCTCCTGTTATTGCTCTTCTTCCTGTGCTTGGATAAAACTTTAATCAACCAGCTTCCTGCTTCTGCTGCCATGTCTTCCCTGCCTGTTGCTATGGCTCCCGACACGATGGACTTTATCCTTCTAAAACCATAAACTAAAATAAACACCTTTATCCATATCTTGCTTTTAGTTTGGGTGTTTTACCACAGCAACAGACAATTAACTAGTACAGGCCTTGAACAACTTAACTTTCAAACTGGATTCCACCCAGCTACTTCCATCACAAAATCACAACAGACTTAAAAACCTAAAAAAAAAAAAAAAAAAAAAAAAATCCATATAAACATATAAGTGCCTATTCTGAAGACTAGCTTATATGCCAAGTTGTTCAGAACTTGTAATGGGGACTGTGACTTCCGTGAGGCATGAGATCCTTCTGTGTACAAGCTACTGTGTGTTCATGAGCAGATGTGTGTGCACAGCTTTGTGCTTGTCCTGGAGAGCTCTCAACCATCCTGTGGAAAATGTGTGCAATTACCTTAATCTCTTTCAGGAGATCCCCGAAGATCAAAGAGCTGTTGCAAATATCCTCAAAGATTTCCCCAAAGACCTGCAACCTGTTGAACTGCTGAGGGTTACAGGTGCATATCTTCTGGAGCTCCTAGAGGGAAGATGGAGAGTCAGTTCCTGAAACAGGTGGGGTCCTCATGCTTCTCTCAGAACAGTCTTTGCTTCTGAGAAATCAGTCAGAAAAGGCTACACAGGCACTGGGCTCTGCAGAGAGGCTGGCAAATCCGTGAGTCTCTAATTCCCTTCCACAGCTGCTAAGAGCCAGGTCACTGTGTGTGTGTATGCTTAGGTCCCATTTTCCTTATCCATCCCTGCTCTCTGCACTCATAGGCTCATTCTCTGCCCACCCCACCCCCACTGTCCTGACACACACCCTCAAGACCCTTCCCTTTCCCACAGTATACTTAGGCCCAAAACCTGGGCTCTGGCTCTCTGACACACACATGGCTCTTTCCTCTTCTCTACTGAATACTGCCCAAGTAAGAGTCCCTCTCAGCCTACAGTCACTTCACACATCACAGCTTCCACCAGCATACCCCATCATTTCTAACCCAATAGCCTCTGTGCCATCACTTGCCCAGACTCTTCTCCCATCTTCTATAAGAGGTAAGGGAGACATTTTCCTGGAGTTCCAAACACAATATTTCCATAGCTGCTGGTCATGAATTCACTGCCGGTATACCCCTGTCAAACATCACCTTATTGACCATATTGGGTGTTAGAGGCACCAGCAGCTTTGCTGCATTCTACCTGGGCACCTCACTAAGATACTTCAGGATGAGTCAGAGCCCACGAGGGTCTTTGAGCTTCAGCCCCATGTTGACAGCATTGCTGAGTCCTCTCCCCTTACCTCCTTCAGTCTGTTCTCATGGGTCACAGCCACCTTGCTCCCCGTGAAATCATACTTCAGAATATCTTTCTTTGCCAGCACTTCTCTTTGGAAACTTAAGAACTTCTTGTATCTGTCGGCTTTTGTTATACCAGCTAGGTAGGAGCTGATGTAATGGTACACATCCCTGCCTGGGGCAGACCTGGAGCACTGGCGGCTGGATACCATCTCTGAGTATCTGAGCACTTTCATCTCTGGCAGCCTGAGTTCTTCCTTCATGTGTGTTTCCCGAGAAAATGCACGTCTTTCCCTTAGTTCCTTTTCCTCCTCCTTCCGCAGAACCGTGGAGGTGTCACCTTCTTTGAGAGCATGGGAGGACTGTATGCGTGGGTTCAGGTACCTGAACAGTGGTGTGTTGTGTGTGTCATCAGGATGCAGGGCTGTGTTCACTGTAAAGTGAACCCAAGCATCCTTCATCTCTGACACTTGTTCGTTTCTGGAGACAGAGGAGATAGTGGGTGTGGAACTGGTGGGTTTCTCCCATGACCTGTTTGCATTGCTCCAGTGCTGCAAAATGGTCTCGGGTGGCTTGTAGAGGTTCTTGGGGTTCAAGTGTCCTAAAGTGTACACATAGATGTCCTGCCTGTGGTCCTTCTGGAGTCGGTTCAAGAGTTTCCTCAGGTTGCATAGAGTCTTAACACCCCGTGTCTCACAGTGCTTCCACTTTAGGTAAACTGCTCAGGAGAGAAAAAACGCAACAGTGAGGCCTCTCCTGCATCCACGCAAAGGCAGCCCTGTTGCATGTCTGTCATAGAAGAGAGAGGTCTTCAAAGAGGGTAAGGAAATGATACCCAGCATCATCCACCATCCTTATAAATCCAAGACACCTGTGGCCTCAAGACCAATGTGCTGGATAATCTTAATTGTCAACGGGACACAACGTTCAATCACCTGTGAAGGGACTCTCAGGCAGAGATGGTCCAGGTCAGGTCAGCCCTTAAGGGGATATCTGTCCAGGGTTGTTTCTATGCACCCTGAGGCATCATTTTCTGCCACAAGTACATAGAGTCCACAGATATCTACAACACCCCAAAGGCATGACTCCTGAGAGGGTCCTGGGAGGGATAAACAAATGTCACCTCTTCTGCAAGGTTGGGGCTTCTCTTGTCCCCACAGCCACCAAGACTCCGGTTCCAGGTGGTAGGCCTGGGTCACCTGAGTCTTGAGGAGCAGCATATGTCTAAGTTAGAAGGATGTCCCTATAACCATCATTTGTCACAGCTGAATGTCCTCAGGATGAGCCCACCTGTAAGTAGCTACACCACCATCTAGAGGGATGCTGGGATGCTTATGAGACCCTCCCAGGTCTAGCCTTAATGGGGCAGAGCTGGTCACTGAGTCTGGCTCATCACCAGCTGGTGGACGGCTCTTGTATGGACACTTGAGCCCCAAAAGGCAGGATGAATGGGGACTTTCAGAACCTATACTAGATGCAGTTCCACATATGCTCCCAGTCCTGGTCTAAAAACATCATCTGGAGAGTCAGGACACACCTTGGAAGGAACGGAAGGCCAACCCGAACTTCCTGCTGTTTCACAGTAGCCACAGAGTGTGCCAGCCGGGCCCGGAGAGCTCCAAGCTCCAAGTACTCTGCTCTGGCATCGCAGAACCAGAACCCAGTATTGGAAGCCTCAGGAAACCTCTCTCAGATTTGTTCTCCTTGTCAGAATCCACCTCCTGCTGCAGCAAGGCAGAGCCTCCCCGCCTTGCCCCCCGACACTCCCACGGCTGGCTAGGTAGCTCTACCCCTTGGAAACCATTCATTTTCTCTGACGTGGAGCCCTACATCTCTGAGTGAGTAATGACTTTCCACCTTTTGCTTCTAGTCATTAGGTTCCTATGATGCTATGTGGTCCTGGGGCCATGGGACACGGACATCACCAAAGCCCCCCCCCCATCTTGTTTTTGTCCCTGGGAGTGATGACTGGGGTCACACCAGGTGCTAAATAAGCTCTGGCCATCTCAAGATTTTGTCCCCTTAGGGATGTGGTCAAACCCAGCTCCCAGCCACCCCAGCATAGCTCTAGGTTAAAATAAGACACACTCTGCCCTACATGAGTGACCATGGCTGGGTGGTGAGACAAATACTCCTGGGAATAGGGTTTTTTAAGACTTCCCCCATAGATCAGCTCAGTATAACTGATAAATGCCATTATCAATCGACAAAATATTAATGTGACTTTTATCAAAACTGATAGTCCTATATCTCATCCAAAACATGAACAGAAAGAGGAGGAAAAATGTGTGTCACCAACTGTGGGAAGGTACATGCTGCGTCAGAGCCATCCTTCTGTTAGTTTATGTCCAGAAAAGACTCAAAGCCACCAGTCTAGTGAGACTTTTCTAATTAGCACAGCGGTTCTCAACTTCCCTAACACTGCGACCCTTAAATACAGTTCCTCATGTCGACCCCCAACCACAAAATTATTTAGTGGCTACTTCATAACTGTAACTTTGGGACTGTTATGAATGGAGATGTAAATTTCTAGTATGCAGAATGTCTGATATGTCACCTCTGTGAAAGGGTAATTCAGCCCCCAAAGGGTGTTAACTCATAGATTCAGAAACACTGGCTTAGCGGGGTTTTATATAACTTGCATGAGAGTTGGCAAAGTCAGATGCCATTCTCTCAGCCAGGATCTTACACTCCCTACCACGTGCTCTGTTCCAACTGTGCGTAGTCAGACACTAGCAGTCTGCACCTCCCACCCTGTCTGCCCAGCTCCCAAAGACAAGGAAGCTTACCCTGATCCTTGGCAAGTGGTTTATGAGGGAGCGCCCTCATAAGCCATCTGAAAACAAATTGGCTTTGAGGAAAAACAAGCTTTAAAAAGTTGTTGATGGGGGCTGGAGAGATGGCTCAGTGGTTAAGAGCACCAACTGCTCTTCCAAAGGTCCTGAGTTCAAATCCCAGCAACCACATGGTGGCTCACAACCATCTGTAATGAGATCGGATACCCTCTTCTGGAGTGTCTGAAGACAGCTACAGTGTTCTTACATATAATAAATAAATAAATCTTTAAAAAAAATGTTGTTGATGGATAAAATAGCATCAGGGTTGATGGATAAAAATGTCAATTAAATACCTGAAATTTTTATCATTTAATATGATATTTTTTTTAGATATGTATCTTTTGGGGTTGGATGGGGGATATAAACAGCAGCTTTTAACATGAAGATCAGTCGGGACCTTATTTCTCAACCCAACCAGCCTCTGATTCTGTTCCTGATTCTATGAGCAGCATTCAGGCAAGCCCCGTGGAGCGAGAAGAGAAAGCACTAGGGACGTGTTACCTTCCCTCTTCACTTCAGTCTTCGGACTTCTGGCAGCCTCTGCTTAGGGGCTAACACCTGGGAGCTAAGACAGACGCTCTCTGTTGACTGTTGGTTTGTCTTTGAAGAAGCCACCTGAGTATGCCCATCACCTGAGCACGCCCACCGCCTGAAGATCCTCTGAACCTGGGGACTTTGGCACCTGAACTTTCTTTACAATATAATCTAGAGACTTGGTTTTGGTTTCTCTTGTAACTATAAAAACCCTGGCTTATTCTAAGTAAAGTTGGAGCCTTGATTGGAACACAGCTTGGCTTCCTGTTTTCTCTTTGCATTTCAAACCCTTTATTTCAGGTCCTTTATTCCCTCCTGGTTGAGAAAAACCCAGTGCGCAAAACTTCGGGCAGTTTCAGGGGCATAGTGAAAGATCTGTGCTGCCGGGTAACCAAGGGAGGACTGTGAGTGGGGGAGATTGTAGCGAACGTGTAGAACAAAATAAAGACACAAAGAGGAGGCCTTCTTTTCACTGTCCTAACATCAAGCCAGCACTGACAGCAGAAGTCAGTACCTGGGTATAAACAGCAATACCCTGGGATCAGGTAACCCACACAGAATCAGGAGCAGGGGCCAAAGAATGCATACGCACCAATGCCCCACTCAGCTCTCTTTCAGTTCATCCAGGGCCCCACCCAGGAAACAGATTGGGTCTTCCCACTCACAGCCCATTTAAGAAAACCCCTCAGGGCCTGGCCCCAGGGCAACCTCATCTAGACAATTTCTTTTGAGAGTTCCTTCCTGGATTCTATTTTGTGTCAGGTTGATAGTCAAAAATAGCTATCACCTTGGTGTCAGGGTTTTATGATTTTATAGGAGCGACACCTCTCTCCAAGGTACTGACCAACACACACATGCACACCATACATGCAAAAACTAGACCAGCCTCAGAAGGGTCATAAAATCCAGGCTTCCGGAAGCTCAGTAGCTGCTGGTCTCCAATATTCCTCAGCAGACATGAGCCCCATGCATACTCTAATGACAAGAGACCATGTCTCCCAGCAGATGCCCTGCCAATGGCCTGCCTGGCTCTGACCCTTGTGGGTGCTGAGTGTCCAGCAGGCTGGCTGACCTGGCTAAGCACAACTGAGGCTGTCACCAGTTAGCCTCGTCAATCTCAAGGGACATCTGCAGTGGAGCCAGCATCCCCTCAATGTCAGTGACCTCCCCATCACTGGATGTGGACCCGGGGGTTGGCTGTGCACTGGGACAGTAGACGTGCAACTTGTTGCTCTAGCAACATTCCCTGAGTGAACTCTGCCTCTGGAGATTGATGGCATCACTTAGAGCTGGCAGTTAGGTTGTTAGATTTATTACATGTGAGTTGTTCACCACTTTTATTACGTATGGACAATCAACTATGTATTCAAAACAGACACCTGATGCCTGCCTGCCTCTCTGACCTATAAGTCATGTACCAAGTGAGTGGTGTGATGCAGGAAGTTTTGCAAAGCTCTCAACTTTAAAGCAAAAGGCACTGAACTAGTATAGTGAGCCCCTCCATCCCTTTTCCTCCAAGGTACTTACCAACACACACACACACACACACACACACACACACACACAAACACATATACACATGCACTCCATACATCTTTACACATATCCTATTAACACACATGCCAAGGTGACAGTTACTTTTGATTATTACCCTGGCACAAAACAGAATCCAGGAAGGAACTCTCAAGAGAAATTGTCTAGATGAGGTTGGCCTGTGGCCATGCCCTGAGGGGTTTTCTTAAGTGGGCTGTGAGTGGGAGGACCTACTCTGTTTCCTGGCGGGGCCCTGGAGCTGAGTGGAGCTGAGTGGAGCACTGGTGCGCATGCATTCTTTGCTCTCTGTCTCCGGTTGCGGACAGAAGTAGCCAGCTTCCTTAAGCTTCTGAAGGGTCTAAGAATCTCTGGGTCCAAGCAGACCCTCCTGATCCAGGAGCTGACTTTCTGCCACCAGAAAGGTTTTTACTTTCAGAACCACTTCTGAGAAACCAGCTTTCCCAGATAAACATCAACTGAGCCAGACAAACACAAAAATAGAGGCAGACCACTTACAATCAGGTTCCAGATCGTCAGCCATCGCATCGCCTCTCTGGTCGCGGGCAGCCAACAACGGAAGCTGCAGTTGCCACGGAAACAGTAAATATTCCTAGCCCCTCCTCCACAGTGTAACTCTGGGGCCCGGCCACAGGGTGGCAGAATAACAGAATAGCCAGGAGTCGCCGCCTTCCTCAGCCAGGCCTGGGAGCCCTGGAGGGATGCTCACTGGCTTTACTTTGCAAAACAAAACTAGGCAGATTCCTTATAGAGCTCTGGACAAAAGATAACTGGTGTCGCTGTGAACGTACCTCTGCTGTAGTCCTTGGTTCCAGCCCAGAGTACATAGGACAGCTAAAGAAGAGGGCTGATGTGTTTCTGGATAGGCGATAGGGTTACCAACTCTCGCGTTTAGGCAGGGAGGGAAGAACTCTGGTCTGCACAAGGCTAGTAAAAGCAGCACTTCCCCCACCTCTAAAAAAAAGTGTATTTTTTTTTTCTACAGCTGAAAAATGTTCTTCCAAATCATGGGTTATGTCAGCGTAATCATTCTACCCCTTAGGTGACAAAAATCAGAATGTCAATGGTAAATATGTGTCGATCCTTAAGTATATAGTAAAACCCATATTCCCTCCTATTGTTTCGTAAGTCCATCAAAGTGATTGAAGGAGAAGTATATTCAGTTATCGGTGCAATCCACTGACCTGTCAAAACTGAGCTGGATTTCTGTGGAAGCAAATCCCTGGCTTATTGCCCATGTTGTCCCCACGTGGGGGAGGGGGTAGATTCTGAAGACCAAGGGATGGAAGGACCAAGACACCTGTGTTCACCCAGGGAAGAGTCCTGAGCAGCAATGTTGCCAATTGCTATGGAAAGCCAGGAAGAACAGAGTTGCAGCTAGCCCCAGGTGACCTATAACCTTGACTTATGACTCAGGCAGTGAATTCTGACCCAGAGCCTAGGCTCCTTTCAGCCTGGTAGAAAAGTGCCTTTGTGCTGCTTTTCGGCTGTCAGGATTTGTCCGAATTATTCCCTTTGGTGTAAGGGAATTAGCAACTTTTCTATAGTGCCAGGCTGGAACTTAGGTCTTCAGAGGCAAATGTGCGCCCAACCACGGAGCCACACCCCCAACCCCTCCCTGGTCAGGCTCAGGGCAGAAGTGGTGGTGATGGCAAGGGTCGAGGGAGTGGAGTGCATGTGCACTCATGCAGTCTGCCCCTGTTTTGGGTTTCTATTGCTGTCATAAACACTACTACCAAAAGCAACTTGGGGAGGAGGGTGTTTATTTCAGCTTACAGTGCTAGGTCATATTCTGACCCTGAAGGAAACTGGAACTCAAACTGGGCAGGAATCTGGAGGCAGGAGCTGAGGCAGGAGGGGATGATGCAGAAGGCCACAGAGGAGTACTGCTTATTGTCTTGCTTCCTGTGGCTTGCTCAGGCTCATTTATGTCACACTCAGGACCACCAGCCTAGGGTGTGGCACCACCTATAGTGGGCCCTTCCATATCAATCACTAATCAAGGAAATGTCCCACAGACTTGCCTACAAGCCAGTTACTATGGCATTTTCTCAGCTGAGGTTCCTCTTTCCACATAACTCTAGCTTGTGTCAAGTCAACAAAAACTAACCTGATGGGAGCAAGAAATAGATTTAACACATAGAGAGAGAAGCTGTCCTCTGGCCCCTCTCTGCAGACACAAGGCGTTTTTCCCAGTTGCATTTCGTACAGACTGTGTTGACTCCCAGCCAAGCAAATGTCTGGGGGAAGATCTGGCTGCCACCTATGGACAGCTTCTCTGGGCATCTGTCGCCTTCACCACAAACGAGAGCAAACTTGAGAGATGATATTTTAAAAATTTTGTATTCAATTATTCACACCAAAGAATATCCATTAAAATTATGAACATTTCTAAATATATTTCATGTATCATACATATATATACTTTATATGTACAATTACATATCCACAAAAGATTCCTTACTTCTTTAAGCATGTGAATAGAACAAAGATAGAGATTTTTGCAATGTAACACCCATATATGCATATATACTGGCTGTTTGAATTATGAATTTATTTACACCTTGTCTGAGTTTAATAAATGATTAATGTTCTATTATACAAACATAACAGTAAAGGAGTTTTTTAAATACAAAGACTGCAAATGAATACATGAAAAATTACACACATGTACAATATTTATAATTTATAAATGCAAAGATAAGACCTCTTTAAATTATTGCACTTGCGCACTTTACAAAGTTTTTTTTATGTCATACATATAAAATCATCTTTTTTTGGAATTTACTGACTCATCAACTATGATAATGTTGGATATCATTAGCTTGAAATTCTTTCTTTCCCCTTCAAAAGAGAGACCATTAAGGCTTTAGCTGCAGACCCATCCACTGAGGATCAGTTGCTGGGACCTGTACCCCTGCTCCAGCAGGTGTTGGCCAGCAAGGAGGTTGTCCCCATGGCCTCTGAGGTGTCTTGGCTGGGTGTGGATGGCGGCGGATCTCTTTTGTTACTGTGTTCCTGTGGAGAAAGTTGCTCTTCTTGGAAAGAATCCAGACGCTGCGTTTGTCATTTGGTAAGTGTTTCACAGTGTTCTGGGCAAGTACGTGATTTTTAAATAGGTGGGGTACTGTACACAGAGAGATACTGCTTTGCATCAATCAGCTACATACACTATTTTTGTAAAGTAAATGAACATGTAGCATATACTCCAGACAACAGATCATATGGAAACACTATTCCCATACGTCATTTATATTCACTGTTCTAGATACAGCAGAAGACTGGGAGATCAGGGTAACCAAACCAAGAAAGAAAGTGGGGATACCTATAATAGAATAATATTTTTAGGTGTGCTACATGATAAACAAGTGTTTGGGGATTTATTTCACATTAGAGATAAAACTGGCAAATGTATAGTACCTGGAGATTGAGCACTGAGATAGTGCCCCATCTTCCTCTTGAGATACACACTATGTTCAGCTAAGGTTCCACCCTGGTGCTCGGCCTTTTCCTGTGCCCCGACAAGCTCGGGCTTCCTTGTGCTGTTCCAGTTACAAATTCTCACAATTACGGTAGGGAGCAGGCAGACTGATCACAGCCTGCCTTCTACTACTGCGCATTCTGTCATTGCATGAAATATCTTAAATACTTTTCATTGATCAAACTGTACAGCTTTGTTTCAAAGACAATGAGAATGATGGACTCTGCTGGCTACCTTTGATTTCAACTCAGTATATAGATAATGCCAGCCAGATGGGCAGAACAGAAACTCAGGTGTGAAAACAGAAAGGCCATGCGAGTAGAAGCTGTGGCTGACAGTGTGTGTGTGTGACTGACTCAGATTTCATAATGACTGTCGAGTCGGCCTGACATTTTGCAACAGGAAGAGTCTGTGACTGATGGATAGTCTTCCAGGAGTCCTGGCTGCACACAGCATCAGCATCAAGCAAAACAAATGCAGGGTCAGAATAAACAGAGTAAAGAGACTTTCAACACCAAAGGCAGCCGGGGAGCCAGAACCCAATGGATTGATGCCTCTAACTGGAGCCACTGTTCCCCACAAACAAGAGGATCCCATAGTCACCAGGATAGATGCCAGTGAAGTGGGGTGATGACAGGCACCTGGTGAGCAGGGATGCCCCTACCAGGGGCACGCCCCTTTAAATGTTGTTCCTTACACTCGGGAAAGGTAAGGTGAGCACAGGAGAGAAAGGGGGAAAGTCAGCATTGAAAACAAAAAGGCTCAAGCCAAGGCAAAATGCATACTTTTGTTCTATTAAAGCTGACACCATAATTTAGACCTAAGAGAGCAGAAACCCAGCACGCTAAGCTAAGCCCATTGAAAGGCCTGGTCTCTAAGGCCTTGTGCAGCAGAAGGCAGGCTGTGCTAATATACCTAGCACATATATGAACACACTTGAAAATTCGAGCAGAGTTCACTGGGTGAGTATAAAATAAAAAATGCTAACATATGCTCAGAAGAGGAGAAGCCACACTAAACAGGTCACATCAAACCACCTAATTTTTGCTGTTGTGGGAATGGGTCACCTGGAATATCTCAGCGACCCTCTGGCCAGCACACTCTTCAGGCTGGAGGGAGCTGGGGGCAGGATTCGACTGCTCTCTTCCTAGCAAGGGGGAAGGCTGACCACCAGCCCAGAATGCTTTTCATTTCCCCACAGCTTCTCAGGCCCTCTGATGAACCGAGATATAATCGATGTTTACAAACTTTAGGCTGTAATTTGCTGCCCAGGATCAATACTTCACATTGGTATTGGCATGCACTTACATATTCGAGAACATTTTCTCAGGGAAAAAAAAAAAAAGATAACCATAACCACAGTGTGTGGAAACAAATTAAGTAATCACCGTTGCTATAAAATTTGTGTATCGAAAATAATATAATTTTGGTGAGTTGAGCATCCTGTTCATTATTAGTCACTAAGTTCCCATCAGCTGTTAATGAGAAATTCCTGGAAACCTTTGGAGAGAAAAACTTCTTGAGACAAGGGGGTGGGAAAAGCTAAGAGGCAGGATTCCCTGTGCCTATCTGTTAAATACACTCCACTTGCCAAGACACACACAAAAAAACTACTCCTGACTGCATGAATTCTAAAATCAAATTATTGACTAAGCATGGCTGTAACCTGGCCTAGTTTACTTTGGGCAGATTTATGCCTCCTAACTGAGTCTTGGCCCGTGGAGGGAACAATGTTGCCAAGGTCTCTCCAGGTACAGTCTTTTCCTCCAAGTTGTTTCTCACATGATCCCACTTCACAGGAGACTGACCAGCCAATACATCTCTGGCAGGATCCTCTGCCAGACTGCCCCAGGCAGGGCCACGCCATGCAATGTTCTTGCTTAGGTCAAAATAAAGGAGAGGTCTGTAAAAATCCCTATTTCCCCAGCAACCATGAAATGCTAAAGCAGTCAGTCCTGTTTCCCAAGGCCAGGGTCCTTTCGTGTGCTTGGGACAGAGTTCCTGTGTGTGCGCCTTCGGGATGGCGGAATTAAACAGTTGTCCTAAAGGCTGCCCCCTTCTGAAATCCACATCCAAGATGAGAGATGATCGATTTGTGTGGATCAAGTGGCTATTTGCTGCAGCCAGTATCACCTGTTTGTATGAGGAAAGCGGTCTAGCTACAGTGAGCACTCCTGGGGGAAGTGTGCTCATGGGAGGACACACTCATCACCATTTACTTGTGGAGAGCCACCTGTTTCCCTACAGGGAAAAGAACCACTTTTGAATATGAGGTTAGCTGTCACTTTTTATAAATGTTTGCTTCTTCCTTTTCTCTCCTTTGGTCGTGTCTCTGTGTGTGTGTGTGTGTGTGTGTGTGTGTGTGTGTGTGTGTGCTGTACATATACATCTTGTGTGCTTGTCCCCATATATGCATACATGTGTGTGCGCATGTGTACACAGCCCTAGTGTTGTGGTATGTTCTTCGCTGACATCACCTTTTAACAGTAAGTGGAATAGCACACAGCAGGGGAGGGGATGGTAACATTTTAGAAGCCCCGTGGGGGAAATCGCATGTACAGTGTTAAAATGAAGACACCGTTTGTGTTCAGCCCACTCTGCTACAACTGTGAGTCAGTGTGTGGAAGGAAACTGAATAGACTTTGCAAATGCCAAGCTCCTGTGTGTATGGTATTGGGTGTATCAAAATCTATTCCAAAAATCCGTTTTAAAGCATCTTTTCACGCTCCTGCCAGACTGCCCAGTATTTGTTTCTGGTCAGTCTCTTCCTTCTCAAGGCTCACTGAGTGAGAACAACGGAGCCTGGATTCTCTGGTCTCCATGCCGCTATCCTAAAAATCCCCATGGTGTGAACCTGGGACTTCCTTAGGACTCCACAGGGAGGCTCCAGGGAGTCCTGGCTTCTCTAGAAAGTCATACAGGAGAACTATCCACATTCAGTGTTCGGCGTTTGTTGTGGATGTCTGAATGGTGAGAGGAGACACCATCGGGGTCAATGTAGTGGTCCGGTACCTCCTCCTGTCCGGCCTGATTGCACAGTAAGGAGAGGGATCAGAACCCCAGGAGACTGAGGCCATGCTGTGGAGCCTCTAAGGAGGCTATGGCATGGTTTGAGGTGTCTTCTGGAATAATCTTTTGTTTTGGATGTGACTAAAATTCTGCCATAACACACAGTGAAAGTATAAAGAGATTGTTAAAATTCACATTTTTTTTTTTAACTCACAAGACTGGCTTGCATACGCCTTACTTTTATTTTCTTGGTGTAAAGGGATTGGCGCAATCGCCAAAGGCTACAGTAAGGGGAAGGGGGGGGGTTGTTTTAATTCTTTGACATGGTTTGAAGTGAGAGCTTCAGTTCCCCGATGCCTGGGATGTACCCTGTGTCCCCTTGATGAGGGCAGAGGTGTGCTTCTGAGTGGAGCTGACTCACCTACGTGCCCCCAGATAAACTGAAAGAACACACCTGTCGTGCACCTGTAATCAACAGCTTGAATTTCTCTATCACCTGTGGACTGTAACCTTCATTACATGTGTCCCAGGCTACAAACTCAGTTAACCTACAAGAAGGTCACATGTAAACTTCACAACAAGGGGCGTGTGTCCCATTCCTAACCAATGCCACCAAGCAGCAGCCTGGCTGTTAGAGACGAAGCACAGAACCAGGGTACTGGCCACATTCTCATGGGAGGATGCAGGCAAGAACCCCTCCTGTAGTCTCTGCCCCCTCCAGACAGTGCAGTGCTGGCCTGGTAGCAAATAGCATTTGGAGGTCAGGTGGAGCCACGGAATAGCCGACTTCTGAACACTGTGGAGCCTGGGTTGCTCACTGTCCGAGGTGTGTGCGGCAAGCAGGGAGTCATCTGCTTCACATGGATATGCGACGGTACCTTCTGAGAGAGGGTTTTCACCCCTTGAAAATAAAAAGAACGAAGTCACAGAAGCAGGTTGATTCAGTTGCTGGGCAAACATCACTTCACGGTCAGTCGTCGACTTTCACATTCAGCTTCTCAGATGTGTTTTTGCTAGGCACTGGGCCTGAAATCCACATTGCTGTCTCTTCCCCACGAATTACCTTCTCCCACTGATTGAGGTTATCCCTGGGAACAAAGGGCATAGTTATAGATGGCATAGAAACAGAGTTCCTGGACTGGCTTTCAAAGGTAACATCAGGAAGCGTGGGACAAACTGAGCACAGTCTCGTTAAGAGTCATTCTGATGTGGACTGTGGCTGGTATGAGGTGTCTGGGCAGGCTCTAGGCCATGTTGCCTCAGCTGTGACCCTCAGGAGCAACGGAGCCCTGGGCATCTTGTTGTACCTGCTCTAGGCTGATAAGACAGAAACTCGGTTGGAGCAAGCGCAGAATTTCCTAATTATCCAGGACGGGATCAGCAAGTGTGCATAGGGCTCTTGGCCGGGGCTGATCCCTGCAAGGAGAAGCCAGGGGTGTCAAGTGGGAGAGCAGAAATGCTATTATCAAAATGAAAGAGAGTTATCGAGGCCAGTTAAACTTGCTTCAGGGTCCTCTATCTTGACAACCTCTCAAGTGTAAAACAACTCAAATTCTCTGATTTGGGCTTCCAAAACACCCCACCACAAACATGGCACCTCTGTCCTGGTGACCACCTATGGGAGCCCCATTCTCCCACCACCTTCCAGTCTTTTCTCTCCTTGTCCTCATGTGGACCATCACAGGCACATGGTCTTACAGCCCTGTAATGGTGACTGCTTTGTGTACCTGGAATTTTTCCACAGCATTCCAGCCTGACTTAGCTTTTTTTTTTTACACAAAGTCAGTGTCAGAAAAGAGCTTTGACACTGGCAAGCACAAAATTTATAGGCAGCACGACTAAAAATCCCCCTACTTTTTAAAGCAAGCATCCTAAGGTACCTTTAGGGGAAAAAAAATTTTTTTAAATCCTAAAATACGATATAAGCGGAGTAGAACTCTTAATCTGCACCATACATGGCTTTTCTCCAGATCTTAGAGATTTTCTGAAATGTTGGAAAAAGACATATACTAAAATTTGTAATTTCCTTAATGTTCATGTATACAATATTTAAATACTAACATGGTATTAAAGCAATGATATGAGTCAGCCAAGCACAGGGAAATGGGGATTCATCGAAGTTGCCCAAAGCCACCTACCACACTCAACAGGCTACAGCCAGTCCTGTGCTTGAAAGCCCAACTGCAACTTACCTTGACAGCTTCTAAATGTTTATTACAAAACATGGCGTTCCAGACAGGGAAGGGTGTTCTCAACTAGGGACTGTTAACATACAGGTATGGAATCAGATGGTTTGATATTCTCACCGCCCTTTAATGCTAACACTTCCTGTAAGTTGATCCCTCTAGGAGTGAGCCACCACCCACATCCATGATGTGGAGCCATCTATGGATCTAATTGTAGAGAGCTCCCTATAATCCGGGCCACTGAAGCTCAACAAAATGAGCCACGTGTACCACTTTCCAAGAATGGATGGAAGAAAGGCTGTCTCTCAGACAGGAAAATAACTGATCTAAAATGTCCCTCATTGTTGGTTTCACTTGGTGTTTTAAAAGCAATCTATAAGCCAGATGGTGGTGCATGCTTTAAATCCAGCACTCAGGAGGTAGAGGCAGGCATATCTCTCTGAGATGGCCAGCGCTACAAAGAGAAACCCTATCTCGAAAAACACAGCAGAGGCTGGAGCACACCACGTTTGGGTTTTATTTAACTCCTTCTGGCTAAATGTCTGCTCTCTTCTTCCCCTGGTGTCTATTCCAGCAAGACTGGGCAGTAAGGATGCACCCCAGACACCATTCACCTCCGGTTTACATTCGAGGAGCTTCTCTTACAAAGGAAATTAGAATCTTTTAAAATGTCATTGTTCTTGACTAAGTTGGGCTCTCAGAAAAGGGAGAGGGAGATTCTGTAGCCAGAGCAGGTAACAGGTGAGAGGGTGAAGCACGCCTACGAGGAAGGGCGCCCCTAAGTTTCTCTTTCTTCCACCAACAGTTTCTGCTGCAATTTAGGCTGAGCCTCTTTTCCTGGCCATCACCTGAGCAGACAGCTCCTTAGACACAGAGCTGGGCACTCCTCTGCATGGTGACAGGGCCTTCTGCTGTCTTTTGGAAGAAATGGATGGACGTGCTCTGCCTATATACACTATGTAGCTCACTATAGGAAACACACATTGGCAATGAGATTTATGACAGAAGGCCCTTTTGAGTTGCCGGGGGCCACACTGAGTGTCAGAGGGTGGAGGGTGCTGCCTGGATCTAGGAGTCAAGGTCTAGCCAGCACAGATCACAGACATGACACTCACAGACTGAGAAGGGAGCCACTTACAGAAAGAGGTAAATTGCTTTCATGGAAACTCCGGATGCCTGGCCCACACAGCACAGGTGACAATGCTATTTCGAGGGGTCCTCTGCACACAACAGCTGTCCCTTGACCTACCTGGGTCCATGGCATGGGCTGCTAGCACCATTTATCCTGTCTGAGATGCATAATAGGCTACCTTAGTATCAGCTAGTTTCTGAGATCCAACTCTGATAAGAAGAAAGCAAAGGGGGTGTGGCTTTGGGAGAGGACCACCCAAGACTCCTGAGCAGGACGAATGGATATCGGAGCAGAAACACCAGCTTCAAATCAGGAGATTCACCGTAACCATGAAAATGACACATCCGCAGGCCGGGTGGAGTGGAAAACCCCAACAAGACTTCAGGATGGCTTTGAAGCCACTTGGAATGTTGTGCCTACCTGCAAGCCTTCAGCAGAGGCTCTGTGGGTGGGAGGATCTGCGTCAAGGTGGTATAGCAAGGAATGGCCACAGCGTTGTAGAATCCAAGCTGCCACAGAGAGAAATGAAACAATGTCCCTGTTAGAAAGGTGATGTTCCCCACTTTTCTGCCTCTGAACCCTAAGGATAAAGTCAGCTGTTCTTGCTGAGTGTTGCTTCTTCTATGTGCTGTATCCTCTGCATTGCGCTATGTGCCGTGCTGTGTACTGTGGGCTGTGTGTATTCTGTGCGTGTGCGTGTGTGCGTGTGTGTGCGTGTGCGCGTGTACGTGTGCGTGCGTGTGCACGTGCGCGTGTGCGTGTGTGTGCGCGTGTGTATTCTGTGCCTGTGCCTGTGTGTGTATGTGTGCGCGCACGCACGCGCGAGCTCTTCCTGCTGTGTACTGTGTACTGCGTCTGTGATATGTGTGCCATGTGTGCTGTGAGCTTTTCCTGCTGTGTACGGTGCACACACACAAATCCTTAACACACCGCTACAGTGCACACCCATGGAATCCAAAGCTTAAGTGAGTTCAACAAGATTCTCCTTTCACTCGGCTCGGGCTTGAGTCCAACGCCCGCCTGAGAAGGTGCTTTAACTTAACGCTGCCCTGTGGACATTTCCAACTCAGGCTCAGAGTCTGTCACCTGCACAACTCCCTTTCAGCTTAGCAGTCAGGGGCAGCTGATGTATTTCCAGTTTTCTTCTGTCAGCTCTAGCTTATGCCATCCCCAACCGGCCCCCTCAACTTACCCCCAGGCTTGTACTTTTCAACCGACCTCATGGTGTTCAATCAAATTCTCCCAGCTCAGCTCTCTCTCAACCTATTGAACTCCACAGTTCTAACAACTGACATTACTCCCGCCTACTCTAGTGAAGGGCAGATGTGGATTGGCTTGAGGCTGAGCAGAGCACAGCCAACTGTCCTCCCTCCCCCAGACCCCCACGCCCGTGAGCCCCTCTTCGTGACTGGCCAATAGGTGGCAAAGTGGCAGCCATCCTAAGCTCCCTAGCAACTTCTTTAGAAACTGAACTTCCGGGAAACATGCGGAGAGGAGAAGCAGCAGGAATTCTTCATGGCTCCCATTTGCTTTCTCCTGCTGGAGTTACTATCACAATCTTCCCGCTAGAGCAATGCTTATGCATTTCTACTTTGAACTGCTTGGAAGCTAAGTTTGAGGCAGTGACTCATCTGAAGTCCAGGTGGACCTGGCTCTCGAGAGCCTCTCTCCACAGGCTCCTGGGGGCCAGGGTCACAGGAATTAGCCAGCACACTGGGCTTGCTCTTAACTTCATAGCTTAGGCAGGCATTCTCTTACTCTAAACCTTGGTAAGGAGTTACTGGGCTAGGGCGTCTCGAGAAAAAGATTGCTTCCCTGGGGAGCAGAGTGCTTCACTCTTGTGACAAAATTACTTGACAATGTGCAAATTTAGAATTTAGATGAATTGGCAAAATATTTTGTGCATCTCGGAGGTATTTAAAACTCCACCATGCTACCAAAAAAAGTTACTTCTTTTGGCAGAACTCAATCTATTTTAAAACAAGCTGCTATTCTGAATGTAAGTACTAAAACAGGACCTTTACTGGGACAGACTATGTTGTAACTGTTTGGAAAGACTTTGCTAGATCCCTTCCTTAAACCGTGTGACAAGATGTATTTCAAATAATTTAATAATCGAACATAAAAGGCAGTGCAACAAACGGAGCAGCTAAGGGGAGAGGCAGGTGGCCACACCCTAGAATAGGCGGGACTTCAACAGGTTCACACAAACACAGGGGCCAGACAGAAGACACTTAAGAGTGAGCTCTGTGCTTGAGAAAGTTCTACGGAGGGTTAAAAACCACCATGTCCCATAGGTAGATGGTGGACAGACAGACGGACAGCCATGTAGATGGCTCTCATTCTTCATACCTGCCCTTGAGGAACTTCATCTCGCTTGTCTCTGTCCATCATAGGAATGGGCTGTATGCCCAGCTTCTTCATCTCATCACCCTAGGAGACACAGGAGGAAATACTCTGTAGTTTTCAAATATACATAGGACATTTTGGTATTCATGAGGTTCTTGTGCCCCAGGAGACATGTCAAAGCAATGGCGATCTCTGCATCGCTGCCTGGCACTGTATTCTGATGGGTTGTTTGTTTGTTTGTTTGGTTGGTTGGTTGGTTTGCTAAATTTCTAGACACCCACCACTGTGCAACAGCTAATGGCAGGTGGGGTGACAAAAGTTGGGAAAGCCTGAAGGCTGTCCTTGCGTCTTTTTCAAATGGTTCTTCCTTTGTATAAAATGAGTAAAACTGGGCTTGAAGAGTATTGACTGAATAATAATAAGCAGTTTTCCAAAACTGTCAGTGGGGATCCAGGACAACTGACACCTCAGTACTGCATTCCTGCCATGGGTGGATGCCCTAGGGGACTTCCCCAAGCAGGCTTTGGGATGAAGATTTACATCATCCTCTAGAGATGGACTCTTACAAAGGCACTTGCTTCTGTTTGGTTAAAGTGTTAAAATCTTCTTAAAGATGCATAATTGGTCATTTAATTAATTTTTTTCCTCAGAAATCACAGCTTCATACCAAGACTGTCTAAGATTTGTTAGCGTTGGGAATACATCACTACACTTAAAATCCTATGCCCTAAAACTTGCCCTGGAGCACCTAGGTCCTCAAAGCTCACTTCTTCAGCTCCTCCTTCTAAAGACAGTAACTGGCGGGGTCTCACTGCTTTCCTCTCTATCCAAATCAGTGAAACCTACCAAGTTCCTTGTTCCCGATGATGTCACACGTCCCATGAGGGGAGAAGTTTCTAGGTGAGTGACTTAAGAATATGCTTAGAGCAAGATTGATGCTTGAAAAGGAAACCCAGTGATGTGGGACAATCGAGGGACAGGCAGGCACCTACTGAGTAGCTTCAGGGACAGTGGGGACAGAGACAGGCTACGACAGCAGAGTGAAGACATGAATTCCATGCTTGTGGTGGAGGATTTGGCATGTGGTACTGACTGTCCAGGGCTACAGTGCTCTGGAACCCCATGACCCAAGACTACCTGCTTTATCACTCTTATTTACTTCTAAAAGGCATAGATGAGGAATTCAGGGGTGGGGCAGGTAGAGTGGGAAGCAGCAGCATGGTGGGAAGGAGAGGAGACACTGGACTTTAGGGGTTAAATCAACTGACGGGACCTGGACACTACTCACGGTTCCTCCCAGAGAGGACAAGGCCTGGAGACTGCCTGCCAGGCTTGGAGCTTTATCCACTGAGGAGTCTGCAGGGAGGGAACCTATCCTATGTGCCTAGCACATCCTTGTTCATAGCTTAGAATTTAAATGTAGTAGGTCAAGTATGATCGGCCCAGTATAAAACTGTGTGAAATGATGTTTATGTTTTCCCCGGTAGGGTTCACTGAATGTGTTGTAGCTCACACATACAATCAAGGCTGACTGAGGGAGTAAAGGATTAGTGCCCTTGATACAAGCATATATTACTTTTACTAACTAAGCAGGATGAGTTCTGTTACTCAGTAAAATGAAGTGTGTCTGTGCGCGTGTGTGTGTGCGTGTGAGTGTGCTCTAGAGCAGTGGTCCTCCTCGGCCTTCCTAAACCTGCGACCCTTTAATACGGACCCCGTGCTGTCGTGACCCGTGACCATACAATTATTTTCGTTACTACTCCATAACCATAATTTTGCTGCTGTTATGAGTAGTGACGTAAATAATCTGTTTCCCAGTGGTCTTTAGCGACCCCTGTGAAAGGGTTGTTTAACCCCCAAAGGGGTCATGACCCATAGGTTGAGAACTGCTGCTGTGAGGCTGGCTACCTCAAAGAAGACAGAGGCCGGGCTGGCCAGTAAGCACAAGAGCGCTGTCTTCTGCCAGAGGCAAAGAAGGATGACTCTATTTTCTCACCAGTGGCAGATGCAGCCCGGGCTTCAGAGCCCACCATGTCCTGTGCACATTTGACGTGATATCCAGGAGCAGATATATCCAGGGGGCAAAGGTCAGCCATCAAATAAAGAAAGTTGCTGCAGCAAAGCTGAGTGAGCATGGTGCTAAATGCTTTCAGTAGGTATCAGAGAACTTCCCCTCAGTTAGGTAGGTTTAACAGAGTTCTCACTGCATGACAACATCATAGCTGAATGTGTTACGATGTGTGACTAACCACCGTTTTTTTTTTTTTTTTCCAAAGTGACCCTTAGGGTGACCAATTAAAGTATCAGGTAGCCTGACTGGCCACGTGCTTCACTTCTACTGAGATATTTTGGCCATTTCTTGGTAATGTCTATATATAAGTTAATATAAGAATCTAGGACATACCTCAGCCCAGAATTCTGCATATATATCATTTGCTGTCAATTTTGTAACTGGCCATAGTTTCGTCACAGAGCAAAGATCACAGGCAGTCATCATCAAGCCGATGACACGGTCTCTAGAAGACAATACAGAACTGGTGAAGGCAGGATTTGCACTTTTCCCAGGAGCCCACAGGGGTTGGGGGTGGGGCACAGGTATCTCCTGGAGTCCAGTCTACCTGTGTGTTACTGCCTACAACAGGGAAAGCATTAAGAACCAGAACCGTGTACTCTAGCAGGCAGGGCAGCAACCAACATGACATCAGGACCTTCTGCTGCAAGCCATACAGGAGTGTGCTCTGTGCTGCTGGTGTGGAGGTATCCCTGCCTGAGCAGACACAGCGGGTGGCATTCTGTTGCCTTCCAAATTGCCTGGCACTCCTCAGAGCTATGGGCCAAGCATTCATTTCACAGACCTCTGCAAGTTTAGTGTCTCCAGAAGAGAACACCTGCACAGTACTCTCACCCTATATCCACAGAGTCTGAGATGTACAAAATAAAAAAAAAATGCTTAATTTCTCCAAGGGAGAACTGGCATGAGCAGATCTCGTAAGAGGGCCTGGGTGTGCGATGAGCTTGCCCGCACGTGGTAGTGGGACAGGCCACGTCCTCCAAGGCTGTGCTGTTCAGCAAGGACGTGTTCAAACTTAGAACATCTGCCCAAAGAGACGAGTTTTCCTGTTTATCTTCTTGGCATCTGTAGCAATGCACTGTGTGTCTGGCCTGCTCTCTGTGTAAGTACAGCAAAAATCTTTTCTCTTAATGAAAAATGATGGCTTAAAATTTCAAAGAAATATGTTGTCTTAAAAATTCAAAGAAGCATATTGACTTTACTGGATTTTCTCTCAAGTGATGCTAAATCTAGTGAAATGAAGTAAGGAATTTTAGTAGCCTGATTTCACCTACAGGAAACTGCATAGGTTATAAAGACGAAGTATCCTCAGAGATCCAGAACTGTGTATCAGATTAGACAGTGTCGTTACTTCCAGCTTGCATGAATTGAGTGAATTTGAAGGACACGGAGTTACCAATGGATTTCTCCATGACAGACACAGCCCAGGTCAATGGAGATGTTCTGTCAGGATCATCTGTCAAAGTTACACAAGGCCCTCTCCTCCTTCTCACAATAGGTTCTAGATCGGCACAGCAAAAAGTGTCATTTGCTATCACTCTGTTTCCTTTCCTTTACTCACTAACTTCCACAATCTGGCTTTTGGAAAGAGGACACCTCAAAGGCTCGTTACACCTGCTACAGGTTGGGGTGAATAACTGAGACACATTCACCAATGTGTGGCTGCCTATCATCCCAAGCAGATGGCATCCCAAGCCCAAGTAGCTTAAAGTGAACTGAGAATGAGAAACATACACTTCTCTGGATCAAGTAGTTTTCAGCTTAAAAAGAAAATCATTTTTGAATTTGGCCTTCTAAAGAAATATGTAACTCATTTCCTTCCTCAATTGGTAAATTCATTAAACAGATATAGAACATGAAAACTAGCATTATATTTACAAATAATTATTTCATGTAATTGAAGTATGTCAATCTCATTTAATGAATTATCACTGAAACCCCTAACATTTTATGTTAAATAGTATGATAAGGTTTAATTACCTCCCAAAAAAAACCCTTCTCATTTCAGATCTGTAAAAGCATTGTTAATAACACTAAGTTTTATAAAATGTGCAAAACTTTTCCACTGGAAATGATCTCACACATAACACTGCAGATATAAGGCTCAGACATACCAGGGAAGTATTACTTTTCAGAGTTTACTGTTAAAATTATTTAGATAACACAAAATAAAGTTGTTATTTTACTGCTCATAAGAAAGTCAACAGCCTGGAAATTTGACATGAATCCTTATTAAGTAAAATTACTGTTTTCATTGTCAATTATAAGTCAGTTAGACAGTCATGATCACTGGGAAGTGCCAGAATGGATGTTTTATTCTGTTTCAGAGTGGAAGTAGACCTCATCCCTGCAGGCATTGTACGGCGCATCTGTGACAGAGTCAACTTCTTGCTGAAAGCACTCTCATGATGACCTGGCTTTCACTGCAAACCCCAGAGTGAAAGCTGAAAGAAATTCAGAACATAGCATATTCACAGTCTCTTGGTAACTCAGACACTTTGGCTCCATTCATTTAATCTAACAATTATGATTGCTGCATAATAGGATAAACTCTACTCTCGTGGAAACTTCTAGTAGGGAAAAGCAAATAAGCCATATAAAGCAAACCACAAAACATAACTCAGCACTAGAAAGTCACGTGATACTTTTGGAAAATGGCACTCTACTTTTCTTTCAGTTAAATAAGTAAATGTCAATGGCTCAACTAAAAAGCCAGTGTGGATATTTACAACTTGGGAAAACCTATAGCAGATTACCCCTTCGCTCCTGAAGCATTCACGGTGAAGGGTCAGGGGACTATGATGTTCTTCGGTAACTCACTTTGAAATGGCACAGTGAATCAGAAAAGACAAACAATGTGGGAAACACTGTAGCTTTCAGTCTAAGCAGCAAGAGCACACATCTGATCCAATCACTTTTTTGTCAGCCTTAAGATTTGCACAGGAAACGTTCAGAAAACAAAGTTACTAAGTGACAGTTTTCTACAGTATTTCTAAATAAACAGCTACATAAATGCCAGATAAAGATTGCCTTACTAAGTATTTAAGATGAGTTACAGCAGAATGATGAAGGCCAAGACAGAAGGACTGTACAGAGAGCCCGATGGTTACATAAATGGGTAAGGAGACCTCCCGGGCTGCAAAACTCTTAATCCATTCAACTCGGTGGGGAAATTAGTCATTAAGTGATAGTGATTTAATGCATCAAGAAAAAAACAGGAATCTAATTCTATTAATATAAGAGTTCGAAGCCAAGTATAAAAATTGAACTATAAACTACACAAAAAATTATATAAAGTATTTGCATTGCTGTGGGACTCGATAAAAACAAGTACAGGATGCAGCTTCATGAACTGAAGTCTCTCTGCTCTCCATAGAGAGTCTGGGGCTAAAGTGTCACTTGCTAATTGAGGGTTTGTCTAGCATATGTAAGGTAGGTTCCATCCTTAGACCACACACACACACACACACACACACACACACACACACACACAAATAGAAAACAATTGAATGAAAACTGTAAATCACATGAAGAAATTATTTGTGATAGATTGCTTAGTATCCTTGGCAGAAAGCTAGGCCAGAAGATGAATTGTTAAAAACAGAGGTTCAACAGTAAGCAAGCATTGTGCACAGGTAACAAAGCAATCAGCAAGTGTGAGAGTCCTCTGTGCAGCAGACAAAAGTGCATGGGGCAGTCTTACCCTCATGTTACTGGAGGGGTCAGTCCCTAGGGCATTTGTTAAAACATTATGTATGCATATATCTAGCAATATAGTCCATATATATTTAAATTTTTTTATTTCATATGCATGAGTGTTTCACCTGCATGTATGTCTGTGCGCCATGCACATTTCTAGTACCTGCAGAGGCCAGAACAAGATATCAGTTTCC
Source organism: Montemys delectorum (assembly GCA_019843815.1). Classification (NCBI taxonomy): domain Eukaryota; kingdom Metazoa; phylum Chordata; class Mammalia; order Rodentia; family Muridae; genus Montemys; species Montemys delectorum. Next base: position 57,838 of record JADRCD010217641.1, on the reverse strand, counting down.
CTGGTTGCAGGGTGCCATGTAGGTCCTGGGAACAAAAGTTAGGTCCCCTGCAAAAGCAGCCAGTGCTCTTAGCCACTGAGCCACCTCTCCAGCTCTGTGCTATATACTTTCAAGGATCTATAGGGAAGACGGCATGATCAAAATGTATTGCATCATTGCTAATAATGAAAAAAAAAATCTAGAAACCCTCACTATCAATCTGGAGAAGGCTTCTAAACCTTTACAATGTGCCTCATTATGTTCTAGATTTTCTTTTCTTTTTTTTTAAAAAAAAATCAATTCCTCTGGTAAGAGCACATTTTGAGGAAATGGCACATGGCTATGTGTACCCTACAGGCACTCTGTGCACACCGCTAGAGAAACAAAATATGGTGTCACCGCGAGCAGACAGCATCTGAGTGCAGAAGCGAGGATGTCCCTCTCCCTCCTCTGCATATTTCTTCACTCTCCAGTTTGTTAAGACAAATAGGCACTACCTTTAGAACTTTTAATGAACACAAATTAGTCACAGCTAATTTGTACCACCGACACAGAGGCCCGTATGCGTTAAACATGAAAAATAACTTCTTAATTCGATGTCTAAATTTTAGTAATGCAAATTATTGTGACTCTTTGGTAAAAATAACTGGATACACCCAAATAAAAGTAGAAACATGGGTTTCTGGAACCAAGCGTACTTCATGAGGGTCAAAAACCCCTCTTGTAGGCGCTATAGTGTATAAGCACACCCCCCGTTCCCACACAAAGTCTGAAATGTAAGAGCCACTGCACACACCGTGCGCTGCGACAACTGAAGCACACACTTCCCCTGTCCACTTCAGGGGGGCAGAGCAGGAGGAACTAGAGGCATCAACAGCCCCTTGGGAACTTTGTCAACACAGACTCATTTAGTCCAGGGTGGGCCTTGCTATGTGTGAAAGTAAACTGGCCTCCATTGTCCGTCAGGAAGACAGTTCCACACACCGTGTAAGTTTCACACCTTGCAGAATGTGGGCATGCCCTGGGGTGAAGGGGAAGCTGCTCAACGCAGCTGCCGCTGAGCTGAGGTACCCACATCTGTCTGAGGGATGCTTCCTACTCCTACGACCGAGTACTACGAATTCGCTTTGCCTCTGGGTACCTATGTGACTGTCTCCCAAGAACACGAAAGCAGATACTATCCTCGAGAAATATTAAGATCAGATTAGGGTGGAGCCCAACTGGGATCTGGAGACTGGGATTGGCCCACAAAATGGCTGTCCATGCACCTGAAGATAAAGACAGCCTCACTGAAGAGACGCTGGCCAGATAGAGATAAGCACAGCAGTGACCGCTCTGGTAGCCACCGGAGGACCATCTCACCATCCTTGAGAGACAAGGTGGAACCGGCACCGAAACGCACAGCCTTAGGGTTCCCTCCACTGAGCATGCACACATTCCGAGTTACAGTTCTTAATTGGTGCCTTGGGCTCTTGGCCTTTGCCGAGACATTCTTACCGATGGGACTGGTTGTGGAGGTTCAGTGACCCTGTCTGGTACATCTCCTCCAACTGCTTCCTGTTCCCAAAGTATAGGGCGAGGTCGGTGGCGATGATGGCTTTGCGGATGATCTCCAGCACCTGCTCGTACTCGCTGGAGCTCAGGGTGGAGAAGATATTGTGCCCTTCCAGCTACAGAGAGACCAGAGGAAAACCAGCTATAGCACCCACACCCAGGTTTCAAGGCATCTCCAGCTATTTGAAACAGTGTGGACAACAACGCTCAGTGCTACCCTAATGACAAGCTCAGAGAAATGGAACCATTTCGTTATAGTGATGGAGTTACCGCTTATGTGGGCCATTTTACCCAGAGGATACCACTTGCTACCACAAAACCCAAGTGACGTTACTCTACCTTATTTTTGTGTGTTTTTATGGTGATGGGGCTGACACTGTGAACTTGTGACCGTTGCCTGTGAGTTTTTCTCTTAGGCCAGTTAACTGCAATAAGTTTCATATTCTACAGAAACATGCCCTTAGAAAGGCGTCTCTATCCTCAAACACTTCAGGTCACACTGTGAGTAGCAATCTCCCTTCCTGTAGCTCAGGAGAAGTGGGCACATTAGACACAGTGCAGCAATATATCTAATTGGAAGAGAAAATCTCAAGGGGCAAGAAAGAAACCCACGAGGCACCAACACAGAGGAACACAGGGATCACTAATGGGGTACAAGGCTGTGCCTCCAAGCTATGTGGGGGCACCGTGGACTAGTATTACCGGAGGAGGAATGTCCTGCATTGAGCCAGAAACACAGGAGACCCATGCTTCAACAGAGGGCAGAGTTATAGGAGGGTAGCAGACACTGTGGCCCTACAGTAGGCAGAAGCCATCCACAAAGACTTGGCTAGGAGACTAGAAGCCAGGAGACAAGAAAGGGGGCTATTGGTGGGAAGATATATTCATGGAAGGTGGGAGAGCAGACTACAGGTTAAACAAGAGTGATAAGGTGCGGAGGGGGGCTGCTGGGGGCACAAAGTCTTAAGCTAGGAGGGGCTCAGAAGCGTGGGGGATAGCCCAAAGTTAAGTATGGTGGTTTGAATGAAAATAGCCCCCATGGGCTCATAGGGAGTGGCACTACTGGGAGATGTGACCCTGTTGGAGTAGGTGGCTTCATTAGAGGAAATGTGTCACTGGGGATGGGCTTTGGGGATTCAGAAGTCAGGCCCAATGTCTGTCTCTGTCTCTCTGTCTGTCTCTGTGTCTCTGTCTCTGTCTCTGTCTCTCTCTCTCTCTCTCTCTCTCTCTCTCTCTCTCTCTCTCTCTCTCTCTCTCTCTCGCTCTTTCTGCCTGCAGCTCTACATGTAGAACTCTCAGTTCCTCCAGCACCATGTTTGCCTGCATGTTTCCTGCCTTGAAGACAATGGACTGAACCTATGACCCTGTAAGCCAGCCCCAATTAAATGTTCTCCTTTATAAGAATTGCACTGGTCAGGGAGCCTCTTGACAGCAGTAGAACAGTGGCTAACACATGAAAAAGTCATATGGAAACCTACTATTTAACAATACAGTTAAAAATATAAGTGGGGAGATGAAAGGAGATGGGGAGGGGAAGCCTGGGGTGTGGAGGGTGGGAGAGGGGAAGCCTGGGGT
>JADRCD010217641.1:8703-54720 GCA_019843815.1 Montemys delectorum | reverse complement strand
GAGGGGAAGCCTGGGGTGTGGAGGGTGGGAGAGGGGAAGCCTGGGGTGTGGGGGATGGGGAAGGAAGGAGAGAAAGGGTAATAGGCAGACTAGCCTAAGCTTTATGGAAACTGAATAATTAGTAAGCTAACTTCAAAATATAACTTTTAACAAGAGTTCAAATGGGGTGTTCTGCATGGGTAGACAATGCCACTTTCAGAAGCCATGGGCTATTAAACAAAACCACATCACCAGATGTGGGACAGCTTCCATACCAATTATTTTGGTCAGGATGACCTCAAAGGTCTCCAAAATGACTGCCAGCACTGTTGATCACCCACATAACTAGCCTGTAAAGACCCTGTTGTTGAAGAAGACACCAAGTACTGGCTGCAAGATACAGAGAAAATCATGTCAGGTCCTAAAAACTGCTCATAATTGTGGCTGTAAATCTAAGATGCACAGCAGACTTTAGCTGCTGTGTGCACAGCACTGGGCGGGCTCACCTGAAGGATGGACACGGTCTGGGAGAAGTGGTGTTGCTCCATGGTAGAGGTGGAGTACAATGCAGCCAGGGGGTGGTCAAACTTCTGCAGGTAGCTGTTACTGAAGCCCCTGTGGTCCAGGTCGTGGCACAGACATGCAATTAGCAGGCCTTTGCGCTTGGAAAGGTAAGAGAGTGAGAACATAGATGTGGTTACAACTTGGTAAGGTATCACCTGGAGACTCACGGCTTACAGTCACACCACAGTCATTTCTGCCACGGATGTATCCAAACTCTTAGGAATCTTTGAAATTGTTAACTTTTTTTGTAATACCACCAAGGCATTGTGGTGGACAAGCTTGGCTGTGCATGCAGCAGGCAGTTTGGATTCTTCTAGTTCTAACAAGGCCATTGCTATTCTCGGCCAATACACACACCACATAAACCCTGCACTGGGATAAGAAAAATGCTATGAAGCCCAAGAGAGTCCACCCTGTAATAAAGAGATCAGTCTGGGCCAGGCCCAGCAAGAGCCAGACACCAACAGGGACTTGTGAGGAGGAGGATGAACTTAGAGTTCCACCCACCTCTGCCTCCCTAGTCCTAGGATTAAAGGCGTATGCCACCGCTACCTGGCTAGGATGATTTTTTTTCCCTTGTTGTCCTTATGCCCTGAATAATGTAGATGTATCTGGATGTATCTGGATGATTTGAGAACACTGAACAGTCAGTATCGTTAAGACATTAGTGCCTTTTGGTCTCCTCCAGAACAAGGGAACAGGCCATGAGGTACACAATTAGCTTCCCAGGCACCACCAGATCCCCTGAGGTGATGCCAAGCTGGAAGATTTCACAATCTCAGAGGGTTGGCTCCTTCTCATCCATTCAGCCAGCACAGTGCACTCCCAGCCAAGTGCTGAGTGCCGGGAACTAATGTCTGAGTACCAGTGGTGCCGAGCCCACTAGGAACGAGACCTAAGCTTGGCTCTCTGAGCTCCCGGCCTAGTAAGGCCACTAACACCTCACACCCAGGCCTCTTTTCTCCCTGAAAATATCACACTTCTGCCTACAGAGAGCAGCCACTGTCACTGTTCCTGTAAGCTCACATTCAAAGTAGGTCTTCTCCATCCCCTTGCCACCCTGACAGATCAAGTCCATAGTTGGAACAGAAATCATGGAAGGTGGATTCCAGAAATGGGGGGAAAAATGACCACCTCAGACACAGTAAAAGTGGGGCTGGAAAGGTGGCTCAGCAGGTGAGAGGTTCTACTGGGCAAGTCCGAGGGGCCTGAATCCAAATCCCAGAACTAGCACAAGCTGGGCATGGCCATGCACAGTTCAACCCCAGCACTGTGGGAAACAGAGACAGGTTATCTAAAGGGCTTCCTGGCCACCAGCATGGCTCCAGTGAAAGAGATGCCTCAAAGGAGTAAATCAGAAAGTAAGAAGGAAGGGCATCCAGTGTCCTTCTCAGGCCTCTACACAGACACACCAACCAATGTGTGCACACAAGTGTGAGTATTGCCCATTCAATACGCCCTTACCACATACGCCAACACTCTCACACACACTACAGCCACGTGGACAGGCATTCGAAGGAGCAGCCTATATAATCTTGGTCTTTTTCTTTCTTTTTTCTTTTTCTGATTTGTTTTCTAAAATAATCTTTAGTTGTAGCAGAATTTAGCTATATTATTTACTATTTCCTTCAAAAGATTCAAATGATTATGCGCTTTTTGTTCACGTGAATAATTTTTCTACTCTATTGAAATTTGTATTCAATTCTACTTGGGAAGCCTTGCGACATTTTCCTTTTTTTTTTCCTGTGTGATTCTTTCTGCAGTTCACAGCTCTCCACAGCTCTTTCCTCGGCTTGCTTTGGGGAACCTTTCTGTTAATTCTCTCTCCTCAGTTTCCTTAAAGTTGGAGCCGTGATTGCTCCCTTCTTACAGAGCCTTGGTGAACTCCACCATTTCTCCTCTTCACACCAGAAGCTGCCTATTCAGTTACCACTTGCCCGCCACTTAAGAGTTTTACAACCCTGGACCCTGACCATCCACTCCCCTGAGCTGCCTGTAGGAATTCCCACAGCTGCTGCTGGCATCCATCCATGCTTGGCCTTTCTCACCTTGCTTTCCACAGAGAGTCAGGAGAGCCTGCTGGCAGGCTAGATCCAGACTTTGCTCCTGCATTTCCCTTACTGTCCAGCCATTACCCTCTGTTGCCTTTCCTTGATTTTTGCAAACCTTCTCAGTGGTGTCTCACACCCTCCCAGTCTAGTGTTACACATCACCAGACAGTTTGCTAAAACTGGCAGTTAGCTGCAGACACTGCCATCCTGAAGCCCCTTCCCACTGCCCCTTGTCTTTTGGAACATGAGGTCTGCGTGAGGACCCTGGGTCCTGCTCTAGGTCTCCAGCATGCTGATGACCTACTTCAAGCCTGCTCTTCTACCATACCCCTCATACTCTAAGTCAGAGGCCAACCTAGTCTACAAGGTGGGTTTCAAGACAGCCAGGTTTACACATAAGAGCCTTGTCTTGAAAAAAAACAAACAAACAAAAAAACCAAAAATAAATAAAGAAGAAAAATTCACCCTATTAAATGCATGTGGGACCTATCAGCTTTAATAAGGAAGAAAGGACAAACAATACACACACACACACACACACACACACACACACACTTACTTCCTTGGGGGGTATTTGGGTACAGGTGAAATTTCTAGATCAACATTTCCAATGTTGATCCAATGTGCCTGCGTACTCGTGCTAAATCCATGTAATGAATGCGTTTTGACAGGGGCATGGCAGCACTGAGTTTGGCTGGCAGGAAGATACGCATACCTACCTCGAGGTCCGTGAAGAGACCGTTGTTGTTCTGAAGTATGGCATACATGCAGTGTGCCACTGTGACCGCATGCTTCCAGTTGTGGTAAGGAACCCTCCGATAGTTCTTCTTCACAGACATGATAAAACGGCACAACTTTTCAAGTTCAAAACTGTGTGGAGAAGAGACTATATGACAAGGCCAGCATAGCAGAGGCCAACCTAGTCTACAAGGTGGGTTTCAAGACATCCAGGTTTACACTCAAAAGCCTTGTCTTGAAAATACAAAAAAAAAAGGAAAAAAAATAAAGAAAAACTCACCCTATTAAATACATGCAGGACCTGTCAGCTTGAATAAGGAAGAAAGGACAAACAATACACACACACACACACACACACACACACACACACACACACTTACTTCTGAAGAGCATCTAGCTGAGATACTCACTGCCTGTTCCTTCACACACCCGTAGACTCTCTCACACACACCTGTGGGTTCCCTCACACTCCTGTGGACTCTCTCACACACCTGTGGGTTCCCTCATACACCTGTGGATTCTCTCACACACCTGTGGATGCCCTCACACACCTGTGGGTTCCCTCACACACCTGTGGATGCCCTCACATATCTGTGAGCTCCTCACACACCTGTGGGTTCCCTCATACACCTGTGGATTCTCTCACACACCTGTGGATGCTCTCACACACCTGTGGGTTCCCACACACACCTGTGGATGCCCTCACACATCTGTGAGCTCCCTCACACACCTGTGGGTTCCCTCACAATCTGTGGGTTCCCTCACACACCTGTGGGTTCCCTCACACACCTGAGGGTTCCCTCACACACCTGTGGGCTCCCTCACACACCTGTGGGCTTCCTCACACACCTGTGGGTTCCCTCCTGGCCAACCATGAGCTCTGCAGTCACTGCTACTTCTTGCTCCTTCTATAGCCAGAAAGCAGCAAGAAAAGTAAGCTCAACTCTGATAGCTCCACTCTGCCAGTCTGCATGCAGTCCACCCCACATTCTTGCATTTACCAACATTTTCTATGCTCCAGAGGGCTCAGAAGGCCACATAGGGCATCCTCCTGGCCAAGGGCATTCTCAACTGAAAACTTCTAAGAGGCCTACTCGGATCTACAAATGCTGAGCATGAATTTTAACAATCGTCTCTGCATCTGACTATGCTTCTAGAGGAAATCCAAGGTGCTGAGGTACACTCCTGCTGCAGGCTGCAACAGCCACACCCAAATCTTCACACGGTACATGAAATAGGAGGAGGACACCAATACTATTGTATACCTGACACTGGATTATTGTATTTTTCCTTAATTGAGACCTGATCCTCTCTCAAAATATATTTAAGGCAGATTAAAAGACTGAGAGTTCATAAAACTTCGAATATTCACAACCTGTGTTTTCCTCATTAAAAACTTTGAATGGTGGGGGGGGGGGCTGGAGAGATGGCTCAGAAATTAAGAGCACTGACTGCTCTTCTAGAGGTCCTAAGTTCAATTCCCAGCAACCATATGGTGGCTCACTACCATCTATAGCAGGATCCAATACCTTCTTCTGGTGTATCTGAAGACAGCTACAGTGTACTCAGGTAAGTAAATAAATTTTAAAAAATGTTCAATGCCCTGGAAATACAAAGTCTGGCCTCTTATGATTTCCAGCAAAACCCTCAAGTGCCTATTAAACAGAGCTGCTTGTCCTGCACTTGCTACTGATAAAAGCAGACAAGACACAAGACTCAAGAAGATGGACAGTGTCACTCCAGAAAAACCGAAAGGCTCTGCAGGCATGGAGACAGGAGGACGTGGGTCAGTGCAAAGCATTAACATTTGGAAAGTGAGCAAATACATCCCTGCATTTTCAGCTTGTGTGAGTGAGACAGAAACTATCACACATAAAGTCACAAAGCCAGGTAGTACAGGGCAGATGCAGAGGGTGACAGCCTGTGGTTGCTGTCATACTCCCTAAAAGACTTCTTGTCCCTTGGGTGGATGCTCCGGGCATGTGCACTTATCCAAATGCCCTGCTTTAAGCATGGATCCCGCCTCCTTCGCTGCACAGCCTAAACAACATTCAATGCCATTTGGAATATGTGACACGTTGATGGGAAATGCTAGCATTTTGGTTACTTTCAGATTACCTATTTCCAGGACCACACCTAGACACAAGGCTGTTGTGGCTACGGCCAAAGTGACCAGGAAGAGAACAGTCTCTGGAGCATTTGGAAAAGCTGCATGTTTGTCCAACAAGCTCAGTCAGTTCTTATTTAGCTGTTTATTAAAACATCATGTTTTACTGAAGTTATACAATGACCCTGGTTAGGTAAAAGTGGGCAAAGGAAGTCCCCACCACCACCACCCTATCAAAAGGAATCCCATAGGTTGCCCATACCAGGTTGTCCCACAAGACCGATGGATCATGTAGACAAAGATCCCAGGCCACATGTTCTCGAAAGGACCAATGTCAAAGTGGAATCTGAAATCAGAGGAGAGTAGTGGATCATTGGGTGCAATTCGGATGGGTGCAGCAGCGGGCCCTAACCTCTTCTCTACCTGATAGGGAGAAGACACGGGTGGTCTGGCCCCGCCCCTACCTTCCCTGCAACACCCAACTGAGTGGAAGGGTTCCTGCAGGAATCTATTTAAAAGGTCACCATTGGTGTCCCCAGTGCATATGTAGCACACGGTCCAGGGGGACCTTAGAAGCAGCAGCAGCCTTGCAGCTAAGCTTAGTAAGTGTAATACCTAAAGTTTCTGTGCTAGTAACCGTGTTCTCATTTCATAGCGTGACTACTGACCCCAAACCAGAATGATTGGTGTGGTGTAGGAGTGTATTTTCAATGATAAGGCAAATGCCAGCGTGGGAACAGGGTGGCTGCCATAGGCACACAGTCACCATAGGCCTGGCTTCTCTTAACTGTATTGTCCAAGCACTGGGAATGGGAGTAGAAAAATGGAATAAATTATTACTAAATTGTTTTTAATATAACTTGGAAATTTAGATCTATATATGACATTATATGCCAGTTTGAATATGAGATGGAGCAATAGTAAAGGATAGAGTTTACATTACTGATTTCAAATTTAGTTCAGATTTTATTGCTGTTGTTTAAGATAGGGACTCCCTATACACCCTGGCTGGTCTGTAACTCTTGATCCTACTGCCTCAGCCTCCAAGCACTGCCATCTCTGTATCAATCTGCCACACTGGGTTTTAATTTCAGATTTTCTTATTTGAGGATACCAAAGGGAATGACACATGAAACCACACGTGAGGGTCCACAGTGACCGTGGCTCTCACTCCACAATCCATTTTGCTTTCGTGCCAAGAAAACAACGTGAGAAGCTCACAGCTCGATCTCCCGGCAGATGCGTGCTGGCAGGTTGAAGCGCATGAGGCCTTGCCACTCCTCGGAGGTGCAGATGCTGTGGTAAGACAACTTCTCCATGGTAACCCTGTAGATGCACTCTGAGTGGCGGATCCTGTGGTACATCTGCAAGGCACGAGGAACCGGGAATGGGGATGGGGTGGGGTGAAGGGATTGGTTAGAACAATAGGAGCTGTACTTTGGCTTTGAGAGTTCAGATGTGGGATGGGAGCTATGGTTGAGACTTGTGGGACTGCTGCTGCTCACAGTTTAGACACACCGTAGCTGTGCAGACAGACAACCTCGAAGGGACAGTATTCAAATGTCTTACACCTTCCTTAACGAGTATCTTACCACACACCACCTCAGGAAGGAAAAAAAAAAAAAAAAAAAAAAAAACCACTGTCTTTTCTATAACACCTTATAGTGTATTTTTCACTTCAAAATGTGTATGTATTATCAGTAAATGAATGACCTAACAATTTTAAATAAAATAAGGTGTACTGCACTTCTGTATCTGTTAAAACAGACACTTCACTAATTAAATATCACCCAGAATACCAAACTAACTTCCTTGGAAGGAGTTTGTTTCTTTCCCTGATTTAACTGTATTTTCTATTATATTCTTAAGTGAGTTTGGGGTTTTGTCAGCATGAGATCAATGAATCCAAATGTGTAACAGATTTAGATGATGGCAATATTGTGTCCATGGAGTGCACACATGAATAGATGGCTACACTAGTGGATGACTAAGGGCTTAGTTAGCACGTAGCTAGTGGTGGGTGCTTGCTCAGGAGGGGCAGCACCTCATCTTGAAGGAGGGTCTGGGAGGGGAGCTTCTTGAAAATAAACAGACACATTTCACTCCCCTATTGAATTAGTAAGACCATGTATACTTGTTCACACACAAAATGGTTTTATAAATAATATAAATAATAAATATATAATATAAAATATAAATAACAAATATATATAACATATACATATTATAGATATGAGGTAAAATTTAAAAAGCAATAGAGCCAGAGAAAAGACTAATGTTTACATGTGTGAATTAGTAATATGAGATTAATTTGAAGAAAAATTATAGGGAAAAATGAGCTCTTCACAAGTATTAATGTGTGTCATTAATAGTTTCTTCAATAGTTCACACGTTACTGTAACACCAGTACAGGGCAGTTTGCCTTCTATAAACAGTATTACACGTACATCTATATATACAAGCTCTATGTAATAATATGAACGAAGATGAGATGCATCAAGAATTAAGACGTCCTTTTATGTCATACTTTGAAACTATTCTCCACCATTCTTAGAAATCTCAGCTAGACCACAGCTTTGTAAACTGTGGATCGTGACCCCACATGGGGGGTGGGGCCTGTAGCTGTGACACACAATAGGCTGTTATAGCACAGGACAATGGAAAATTCATTATGATTCAAATGCTTCGAAAATCTGGGGTGTTTGTTAACAAGTTTGCCTGTAAAGCATCTGACACCTTCACTGCGGCCATGGCTCCAAACACACAAAGAACATACTCTCCTCTGTGCATGAATAGCACAACTGCTTTTATAGAAACACGGTGGTTCATCTACAGGGGAAAAGACGGAATTTGAATCATCACTTCTGTATGTAACAATCACATTAGCATAGTTCAGATTATGTTGTATAAACACTGCTGTTTAAGTTGCTGCTGACCACTTTTATAAAAAAAAAAAAAAAAGATCATTCGATTTCTTTTGGCTTGTGCTTAGTATAGATTTATCAACAATTTCTGAAATGGTCTAAATGCACTTCTGCCATTTTCTACTGTATGTTTACATAAAACAAAAACAGTGTCTTCCCACCCCCAGGGTACCGCTGAGAGTAGCATCTGTGTGAGGTCATAGATACTTGACCCTGCTAGATGCCCTCCTATCCCCAGCTCTCACTAGGACCTGGGTGAGCCATCCATACAGCACCTGTGTTAGATCATACACACATCACCCCAGGACCCTCTCCCCAGGCCCAGCCTGGCCCCAGCAGCACCTGACTGAGGCCACATACCTACAACTCCAGGTCTATAGTCACTCTTAGGCTCCTGCTATGACCTGAGGGAACTTGGATAGCCAAGGCATCTGTCTAAGTAACCTGTGACCTTCCTACATATAAGACAGCTAGCCTGACTAGGGTCACCCAAGCTATTCCAACCACAAACCAGCTCTGACTGTTCCATGACTGTCATGAGCTCTGAGTATAACCTAATAGATCCCAAACCAGCTAATACATAGCAATATCAAACTTAGGCCCAAATGTCCATTCAAATGGGCCTGAAATTCATGCCAAAGATGTAACTGACCAACTCTAGATACACAAACTGCAATGCAGAACAAAACAGAAAAAAGCAAGGCAATATGTCTGTCCCCCATGCTACCAATCCCATTGTAATGCTCCCCAATGAAAGACACCTAGAATAAATTACAAGGAATCCAAAAGAACAATTGTATATTCAGAGACTCAATGAGAACATAATTGTCTAAAGAGGGACAGGAATGGATCTCCAAATGAATTCTAGGAGAATGCAAACAAACGGCTGAATAAGTTAAGTCAATCAGAATGCAAAATTAGAATCAATAGAGAGAGAAATGCTGCAAAATATGGAAATGAGGTGAGGCTGGAAGGGAAACATTCAATTAGGCAAATGGAAACTTAGTGGAAGCCTTACTGGCTTGTGTGCAGCTCAGGCTGTGAGTCCTGGAGATAAGGGGCAGGGGTTAGATCATTCAGTCATGGAAAATGGTAAGTAGAACACAAAACAGGGCATGGGAGACACTGGGACACCATAGAAAGATCAAACCTATAGATCATAGACATAGGTGAAGAACTCCATGCCAAAGGCACAGAAAACATTTTCAGTAAAATCACCAAAGAAAAATTCTCAAATCTAGAGAGTAGGATGCCTATTCAGGTATGTGATGTTCATTGAACAGTAAATGGGCAGGGCCGGGAAAGAAGCTGCCCACACTGCATTGCAGTCAAAACCAAACATACAGAAGGAGAAAAGACCTCAAGAGAGGAGTGTCTTAGTCAGAGTTTCTATTCCTGCACAAACATCATGACCAAGAAGCAAGTTGGGGAGGAAAGGGTTTATTTAGCTTACTTCCATGTTGCTGTTTATCACAAAGGAAGTCAGGACTGGAACTCAAGCAGGTCAAGAAGCAGGAGCTGATGCAGAGGCCATGGAGTGATGTTCCTTACTGGCTTGCCTCTCCTGGCTTGCTCAGCCTGCTGTCTTATAGAACCCAAGACTTCCAAGCCCAGGGATGGCACCACCCACAAGGGGCCCTCCCTCCTTGATCACTAATTGAGAAAATGCCCCACAGCTGGATCTCATGGAGGCACTTCCCCAACTGAAGCTCCCTTCTCTGTGATAACTCCAGCCTATGTCAAGTTGACACACAAAACCAGCCAGTACAGAGGAGCAACTGCACACAAAGGCAGGCCCATCAGGTGTCTATTTCAAAGCATTCTGCCCATGGGTAAGTACAGCTTTTTTGAAACAACTTATTTATTTTCTCATTCATTGTTAGTAGCACTGGAAACTTCTGAGATGTTGCTCATTCCTTTAAATATTATCTTCTAAATGTCAAAATATTGACTCATTTGTCATGAGAGAGGGCAGCAGATTTGAAATGCATCTTTCTGTGAAAGGAAATGTGTAACTACTGTGAAAAGTCAACAAGTGATCCAGGCGCTGTCCACAAACCACCAACTCACGGGCAGCAGGAATGGGAATGGGGACACATGTGAGAGCTGCATATTATCCTGTTTAAAATTTTATTGATGTATTTTTCATCATTTGATGTGCTTACCCTAAAATTAATTATTACATAAATTAGCTTAATTTCATGCAAAAATAAATTAGTTTTGGACATGTTTGACATTTCTCATTTGGCAAATAACCTTCGATATGAACATTAGAAAATGATACAGTCTAGCATCTCACTACAGACTAAGTAAGACAGAAAACTATATGTCTTGAGCTCTTTATCAGTTATCTACATACAATAACTGGAAGTTAATCCTGTGCTAGCAGGAGGGACTTTTAGGGGCAGTGGCTACTGTTGGTCTGGTACTGAAGTCTGCTCAGATGACCTATCAGTCTGGGCATGTGGAAAAGGTACAGGCCCTCAGAATCTCGGGGTGAAGACAACCTGGAAATGTGAGGGTGGCCTCCTTCTACTGCAAAGTAAAAGTACACCTTTTATACTTTATAAAATGGAACCCAGCTTCTTGGCAGATAAAATACTTGGTTGGGGGTTGTTCTGAAGTGCCGATCTATATACCAAATCCTCATGACAGTCCTGTGGCACTCACAGATGGGGCAATTAGAAGGTACTATGTCTTTAACATTCACAGTAGACACTGAGCCACTTCAGGATGGGACAGTTCTCAAGACTTCAGACTCTAGTCACTTCCCTGAGTTGGACCTCTTTGCCAATAACGAACTGCAGGCATGTAGGTGGGTTCCTTAATTCTCTTCACCCAGGTTCCCATCTGTGAACTGAGGACACGGTAGTGACCATTCATATGGGGGTATAAACAGTAGGTACCACTGGATGGTGACAGATCAGATCTTTTAACATTTTGTATTGGTCTTAGACGACTATCAGCTTGGCATGCCACTCCCTGATGGCTGCTGTCTTCCTCTGGTGAGGATCAAGAAATCTTTGACCCGAGTAACAATGGTGCCCTGCACTACTATGCAGGGATCAACTGTAGCTCTCCATGTCTAACGCTCCTTCGAGGAGCCTGAGAGTGCCAGTAGTGGGAAATACACAACAGAAATCAGGAAACCCACCACTGCTAGGCATTGGCCCCATGGAGTTACAGTTAGGCTAACTTTCTGGAGGTCTGAGATATAAATTGTACTTGCTAATGAAAATTAAGCATTTTCTCTACCACTGACTTAATTTGCATTTCAAATTCAAGTATTTTTAAAGATAACATACTTTCAGGGTGTTTTTTTTTTCAATAGCATTAAATGATGTCATTATTAATACCAAGTGGATCAGCTACACAAATCTTAAGACCAAGGACACACTGTACAGAATTAAAATATGCACTACAGCAAGCCAAAGGAACCCCCACACCAGCAGAGGTGGCTAATCTCTAAGAGAACAGGTGAGGTAGGAAAGGAGCTGCATTGTGTGGAGCTGGAGGTGCCGGACTGCCCTGAAGCAGTCAGGGTGTGGAGACCAAGACTCCACAATAGGTGATCGCAGTTCTCAAGCTCATGCTACTCACTCAAAATTCACGGGAATTTCGAGTGGGCTCCAAATAGAGAGTAAAAGCCTGGAGTACTTGTAAGAGGGATTAAGCTGTCCTAGGTGTAGAACTCCCATGGGCAATTATCCAGAATAAACCGGAGTCAGCAAATGAATGGGAAAAATAAGTAAGAAATACAAATGAGCAGACAACCCAAAGGGTGCCCTGGAAACTGAGAGATCAAAAGACGCTCCCCCCTACCCCCCCCTCCCCCGCAACCACAGAACCCCTCCTACAGCTTGCAGTCATTCTACTCCTCAGGCATGGTCACAGCACAAAGTCAGCGAATGGGATATTTCCCCGTTCTTTGCCTTCAGCCTGGAAAGCTGAAATTTCCTTCTTGAAGACAGGTCCCAGCACACTCTGTATGTAGCACCAGAATGAAAGTTCCTCTCCTGTTCAAACTCCTCTCCTGCTTAAACTGAGTGAAGCACATGTAAGGATTTTCTCCAAACTTTTCACCCAGCCAAAGCATAAATAAAGTGGGAGCTGGTGATTTCTCTCCTGGGAGCATACAGTTTGTCTTTGAATGGGTTTCAATGGTCCCTCTGCAATCTTTGTCTTCATTTTTTTTTTCCAGGAAATCCTGAAACTGAGCCTCTGTCTTGATGAAAGGCAGTTTAGCCTGTGCAGACCATTCAGCTGTCTGTCAAACAATAAATTTGGACTTCATAAAACTGGTGGCAGCGATAAAGTACTGTATTGGAGCTGACTGGAATCCAAAGCAGTGGGGGCAGACTGCATCCACTAAAGACTAAGAACCCAGACATTACTGTCTACAGTCCTAATCCCAATCCCCGGGGAGGCTGGCATCACCGCTCCCCTCTGAGGGATCTCAGGCTCAGAGGCATAGGCTAAAGATTTCTAGCATTTCTAAATGGCCATTTTTCCATTAAAAGTACTTTTAGTTATCAGTTAACTTGATAAATGAAATGTAGATGCTGCTGGCCAGACACGCCCTTTAATTCCACCAGTGGGATGCCATCTGATATGTCTAAAGGTGACCTAAATAAGATAAGGGCATTTCTGTGTGTTATTTCTGGTCTTTGTGTCCTGCCTCTTCTCAGGCACAGGCACCATAAACCAACAGGACCACAGAGCCAAATGGCAGACCCCACACCCAGTTTAGAGGGAGCTGTGGGCCTAAGGGCTCTTTGTTCAAGGACAAAATTATTCTGAGTTCCCAGGATCACATGTGCCTTGACTTAGTGACAGCCAATGAGTGAAGGCCATTTTATTTGTAGAGAGCTTTTTCATATCTATGACCTTGGTAAATATGAACATTCTTCGGGAAGAAGTGAGGCTTTCAAGGGATGAGAAGAGCTGACCTTGTCCAGTTACCTGCTCTACCTGCTCGGGGCAGTCATGCAGCAAGGTGCCTTTCCTACAGAAAAAAAACACTCAACACAGCAAGGCTGACTTGCTTAGCAGGGTACCAGGAGAGCTGGAGAGGAAGGCCCACACTCAGGTCCCAGGCCTTCCCTTCTACAGCTGCCCAGAGCCGGGCTCTGAGGAGCACCTAGGAGGGGCTCTGCCACCATCTTCTTTGCAAGCTATATCCTCTCCATTTGGCTTAGGAGGATGCTCTGAAGGGAATCCACAAGTGCTCTTCTTTCTAATATGGACCACGGCTTTTTACAAAGCCAGCAAAGTCCTCATCAGGGTCCGAGCCTAGGTGGCCAAGAGGGGAGAAGAGATGAGGTTTCAGACCTTCTCTTGCACTTTCAGAGCTGAAGAAAACTTCAAAAGCGGCATGATTGTCTTATATAAGCTTTTAGTGAGGAGAAACTCTTCAGCAATAAAATTAAAATGCATTTCACAGAGAACTTGCAGCCACTCTGGTCTATTTCCCTCATGCCCCTTGAAGGCAAGGGGGCCCTGCCCTGGGAGCAGAGGGGGTGAACTGTACCGTGCTGTGGAGGCACACAGGACCTCCACATCGCTTGGGAGATCAGCATGGATGGGTGATGTGGGAAGACGCTCCAAAGAATTCTCCCCAAAATAATCTAAGTTACTAAAGCAGCACCCTGGTAACTCCCACTGGTATACGATGCAGTACTTGGCTCAGAGACCTAAAAATTTCCTTAATTGCAGAACCGCAATTCTACTACAGGATTATTAGCTTATGAATTCCTACCTGTTCAACCCATTCAAACTAGAGCAACATAGAAAATAGATGCTAAATTTCAGGTGTAAACTGAGCCTTGTTTTATTCTTCGGGCACAGGACAAAGTGGCCCAAGAAGACTAGATGATGTCATTCATGACGTTCACTCACAGGCATTACACTGAGCACACGTACATCTTCCTCACAGGCAGAACTTTCCTGGCCACTGGGGAGACATGAGCTGCTGTTTGCACCCTGCAGGGATTCCCTAATGCACCACCTATGACAAACACCAGACAACAGGTCCCCCTTTCCAGAAGAGATGAGATGCAACCGCCGTGCTGTCATTTCACTAGAACACGAGCAATTCTTTTGTAACAAACTCACATCTTGAACTATACTCAAACTCTAGGCAGTTAGTTTTCTCTACAGGTACTGTGAGAGACTTCCTAAAGCAGGTGCAAGCAGGACTCCCTGCGCATAGTTGGCAGAGGAAATAGAAATGACAAAAAGAAAAAAAAAAAAAGTTGCCCGAACTCAAAGTCACGTGAGTCCAGAGTCATGCTTACGTTAGCACAGTGCAAGGCCAGTGCGCAGAAGACGGCAAACATCTTGAAGTTGTTCTCGTCCGTCTTGGAGAAGGCGCTACCACTGATCTTGTTCACCATCTGCACCACGCCAATCACGCTGCCGCGGCTCACTATGGGCATGCACAGAATGTTCCTTGTGGTGTAGCCCGTGTACAGGTCCACCTCCCTGTGGAAGTGGAAGGGACAGCCCCGTTACCCGGGGAGAGGGGCAGTGGGCGGAGACAAACAACACATCCAACAATCCCCCCACCCCACCCCCCCAACCCCCCGACATTGCTCTGTAGCTTGTGTGCATGTGCTACCCATGGCTGGAGTGGTGCTGGGGATTTGAGATGGTGTAAAAGTGAAAGTGTCTTGTTAAAACATTTCACAAATATTCAGGATTGTTTGGTTGTGTTTATAATAGTTTTCTAGGGCAGTCTCTCCTGGAGGCTCCTGGCCAGGGTGTGTGATCTGGGGGAAAATCAGGAAGTTTGGTAGACAAAATCTTCCTTTGACCTTGGTCAGAGTTATGAGACTGGTAACTTGCTAAAGCATTTTAAGTGAGAATATTGACATTAGAATCTAGAGCAGGCATCAGCAACCACAGCTATCCCTGCAGGACACGGCTGCCTTCATTTGTGGACACTCTACGAGAGCAGAGTGCTGGGCTCCTGAAGCAAAACTTCTCACCATGGTGTCCTTCAGAGCGGAGGGGTTTGCTGTCCCCTGACCTGAGGAGAAGGTTTCTGAAAACAAAGACTGAGTTCCCCAGAATCAGGCGCAGACCCAACATGGGGGCTGTGCTTCAGTCTTCCGGACCTGGCTTCTCTTGCTTACCCATGCTGTTCAAGAACCACCTAGCCCTTGCTTTTGGGCTGTAGTCCCCACCAAAGGCACATTTCATTTATCCACATGCCATTTAATGCTCGGCATCATTTGTTAATAGCTAGTTACTGGCTATTTCAAGTAAGGCTGTTGGGGGTTGGGGGTGGGGCGTGTTGTAGCTGAGCCTTTGGATAAATGATTTCATTTCCCTTGGAGTGTCTATGTAGGAGGAAGGCAGACTGGTGGATCGCTCATGGTCAGAACTGTACCTCTGTTTTCCTAAGAGGCTGCCTTATCGTCTACTCTCACCAGCAAAGCACAAGGTCACGCCGCCAGCTATCTTTGCCCTTTCCACCCCGATGCCAATCTTAAGATCTCAGCTGCTTGCCTGGTGCATACTAGAAGGGGACCTGTTTATTCTCCATGTGTTGTCGAGTGGCTATAAGTGCATCCTTTCTGGTGAAGCAGCCTACATGCTCTGTCCTTTACCGGGCTGCCTTGTACAGCCTGGATATAAAGACAGTGAGTGACATCACATGCTTTGCCCGTCAGTATCCCCCTCAATCCATTGGCTGCATTTTTTATTTTCTCAACAGTCTTGACTCACAAACTTCACCTAAGGATTTTAAATGATGACAATTGATTTCAGTATTTAGGCAGTCTAAGGACAAGCAAGCTTGCTTGAGGGGGGGGGGAGGAACCTAAGGTTATTAATATTCTCAACTTGTTGGTAAAATATTAATACAGCTATGTTTCTATATGAGTCTTACATTATCTGACACCCTATCATTAATCATAGGAACTGCTGCCAGCTGATTATACTGTTTTTAAAGTAAGTCATATGCATCATCGAAACACTGTTGCTGCATATCTGAAATACTGCTGTAAGGGCCTCACCATCTACCTTGCGACTTCTAACTTCGAAGAACCGGATAAAACTTAGTCTTTGATTTTTGAGTTCTCCAGAGTCTCACATGAATACAACATCCTTAGTACTTCATCTTAATGCTACACTCTAGCAACATCCCAGTTGTGCGGCTCGCTTGGTTCCTACTTTGTGTGCAGCAAAGCTTCCAGAGCTCTTACGAAAATGATCTGTAGTCCCAAGGAACGATTACAAGTAGGTGTTCTCATACCAGTTAAAAGAAGATGAAACTACAGGGCAAAGAAATCAACCATGCCCCCCTCCCCCTTGTTCCACCTATGGTGGATAAATGACAGGGCCTTAGTTCAAAACCGGACATGACAATCTAAAACCCAGTCCCTTACCACTGCGTGGCAGCTGTAGGGCACACACGTAGCAATGGGGTGAAATCGTGACGTCCCAACCCCAGAAGCCCACAGCTGTCAGCTGACACTTGACACCCTGTGGAGCCCCAGTGGGGAAGGCTGACCCTTGAATAGCCTCAGACCATCATTCTGAAAGTGTCTGAGGACATGGACCACTGATAACAGACTGGGATGGTATGAACCAAGACTCCTTCAAAGGGGCTTCAGCCCTCTGGAACCTCAAAGGAGAAAGGACAAGGGCGGAGCTCTCTGCCCACCTGTTAAAGCGGGGGTCCGCGTAGGCATCGGGAATGTTCAGGACTTCGCCCGTTCTTGCTACTTGACCAGCAATCCCTTTCTCGATGGAAAATCTGCAGAAACGAAAAAGGGAGGGCCGTGGTGATTAGTTAAAAGAGTTCTGAAGTATTCCACTAGCATCTGATATTTGAATTGAGCCTCTTTTTAATTAGGAAATTAATTTTACATTTATGTGTCCTAAATAATCTTATGAAATATGAACAAGTAAAGCAGAAAATGACCCTGCAGTGATCACTCAGAACACTGTCTTAAGATGTAACGCATAATAACTTGAGACTGTGTGAGCGACCGCAAACTGAAACTGAAAACTTTGCTGCTGATGCCTAGCACTGCCCGACAACAATCTCCCTGTACAGCAGATCCTCTCGTTAGTTACAGCATGCACATCTCCTTAATAGACTTCTCCCACTGTGCTGGGTTCACTCCCCTGAGCGCAGACACCCCTGGCCCAGCTCTGTAGGCCTGTTGTCTGTAACCCACGCACTACATAGAAACAGTACAAAGGCGTTTTCATGCCTCTAATGTGCTCGTTTTAAAAACAACCAGACTCTAAATATGAACTGATTGTATTTAGTTATACTTTTGCAATGAAGCATCACACTGATCAATATTTTTCATGTTACTGTATTATAATCATAGGTGTGTTTATTTCAAAATTTAGCTAATTAAGAAACACATCGACAAGTCACGCTAAGAGTTTTCAGAAACTCAAAAGGGTACGGATCCAAGACAGAATAACAATATCCCCCAAAGGACCAACCCTGCCTGAAGTGCAAAGCCGCCAGCCTCCTTGTCTCCGCCATGCCTCAAGGAGCACAAATTAGACACCAAGAGCCATGTCATGGTTATTCATGACATGCGCTTGTCGAACTTGCTTTCAGAGCCTATGTATGGGGACTTCCCTTGAGCTTTTGGTGGCTCTTTCTCCATGGTGAGCACAAGCCAAAGTGCTGGAGGCCAGCCTCAACTAGAGCTAACAGAGCCAGACAGCCTGGTTGCCTCCACTCCCGTTCCTGTGCTTGTAAAAATGAGCTAATGTCTCCACAGTTAGGCCAGCACCAGCCAGACGTGTGAGCCCAAACTTAAGCAAGAGAAATCAGGTGACTGTGACCAGACTGGCAAACCCAGGATATAACCAAATCAACAAGTGAGCAAAATGTAAGATGCCCCACTTACTCCCACAGTGCCCCTACATCAGCATTAAATAACTATGTAACCTGGGATCCGTCAACCTAGAAACAGCTGGAAGTTCCAGGGCTGAGTGGAGACAGCCTGTGGCTGCTCACTTTGTCCCCTGGCATTAGTTCCCCAACACGACAAAGTAGCCCAGTGAAAAAGCAGTTTTAGTGTTGTGATGTCTCTCTAGAGTTTTATAGTGATGATTGGAAGGTTCAAACGGACAGAAAGCAAGAAGAGGCCAACGTTGACCTGTGCACCTGACTCTCAACTCCTCCACCTGTTAGTGCTCCTTGCAGGTTCCAGGTTGTGTCTAGACTGAGGCACCAGGACTTTACCAACAAGTAAGGGCCATTTGCCCATTTCAATGATGGTGGATGCCACTTAAAGCACAAAGACGGCTTTCCTTTCTAAATACAGCAGAAAGGGTAGTTGGTTCAGCCTATGGCCAGGCCCTGAATTCAGGTGTTCCAGTCATCAATTTCCTCGCCTCTGGGCCTTTAGTCCTTATGGGTTGGGAAGGAGCAGGGGCTAAGTTGGTTAAATTCACCCTGCTCCTAGACACAGGAGCCTGCCTGCTGCTGCCTGCCGCTGGGGCAACCTTTACCTACCTGGGAGCACTAGTAAGTTTTTCCAACATGATTTCCAAAAGGACCGCCTCCGGAAGACGGCGTTTCCAGGAGTGACGCTAACGCTTCCTAGGTGCGGTTTCGCTGGCGCTGCAATGTCATTCCCAGAAGCACTACCTTCAGGAGGCGGGTCCTGGTGGGAGTGATACCACAGTATGACAAATGTTGTCAGCGCACCTGTGAATTGGCACAGAGAGGTGCGGCAGGAGACCTGCACGTCTGCATCGGAGCCAGGAAGGTCGCTCTAGCTGTACCTGATCTCCTTGGTCTTCTTGAAGACGGGCTTCCCCTCCTTCTCCTCCCCAATGTCAAACAGGTCCGAGTACAGTTCCTTGTTCTTGTGGTCCACCTGGAAGAGCGCGCAGCGGTCGGCGTTCACTAGATTTTTTGCATATATCTGAGGTGGATGAGAAACCAGAGTCAGCCAGTGGGGAGCTGAAGACGGTTATGGTGTGCCTTAGCATGGATGCATTTTGACTTCAGCTACTCTGTACCGGGGAGGAAATCAGGACTGTGAATAGAGGTACATAGATTATGAAGCGGAACAGAAGTTACGTGTAAGTCTGTCTACGTGTAAGTCTGTCTACGTGCTGATCCCAGCACATGCCAACAAGCACAGTTCATGAGCACCCATGTTCCTACTGATCTTGAAATACTAGAGCACTTCCTATGAGCTGCTGACCAAGCCAGTGCCTCCCTTACTGAGAATCCTCAAGCTCTCTGAGCTCCTGCCAGGAGCCTATCAGGATGTTCCTGGTGCTTCGGCCTGTGGTCTGTTTCAGTCAGCTGTGGCCAACACCCACTCAGCCTGCTGGATGTCTGTGAACAGTGACTGTAAAAAATACGAGATCCTCCACACCTTTAAGCTCCGCATTCTGAAGGCAGAAGCAGATGGATCTCTGGTTTCTGGCCCAGCCAGGGCTACACAGTGAGCCACTGACTAAACAAGAAATACATGAGACACAGGCTGGCCAGCACAAAGAGATGGCCTTCCAAGCTCAAGAGCAGGAAAGTTCCTAGCCTCTTCTTGACTCTCAGCTTTTTCTACCTCAGGCTTCAATGGTGGAAGAAGGGCCCATGGAGCTCAGAGTCCCAGGACCCTGGCAGGCAGGGCCCTCAAGGCTAAGAAACCACACAAAGCTTGGTCCTAAGAGCTGGGGGTGTCGTTCAGTTGCAAGAGCACTGCCAAACACATCTAGGCCGAGTGCTAAATAGACACTGCTCTTGCGAGGGAGGCCAGGCTGGCTAGTGGGCTCCACTTGTTCCAATTATTTACACTAGCCATCCGCTCTCCACCTACAGGTCGACTTTAAAAACAACCAAGGCAAGGAAGCGTGCCACTATGTTTATCCCAATGAAGAATTACAGATCTAACTGTTTCTATTTCCCTTTTAAGGATCCATGAGTGTTAGTCTGTGCAGATACATGAGAGTGACCACTGAGGTCAAAAGAGTGCTGGGAGCTACCAGATGTGTACGTTGAGAACCATAGTCCGAGAGCAGCATGCGACCTTTACTACTGAGGTATCTCACTAGCCCCTCATTATTATTCATTCATCTTTCTTAACACTTTTATATTTTTGTTTGTTGTCATTTTTAGCCTGTCTCCCAGGAGCCTTTTATAAGCATCTTCCCCCCTCGGACCTATCCTAACATTAATTTCCTATTGCTTCTAATCTTCATGCCTGCATGCTTTCCCTCCCGTTCATACTCAGTCCCCCTTCTCCTTTCCCCAGTCTGTTCTCTTCCCACTCTGTAACTGCGGATCTCATTCCACAGTGCCACCAACCACATCTCTGCCAGTGGCCATCTGATGCCTCTGTAGCTGGAGAACATCAGGAACATAGGTGCAGCGTGTGAGCCTCACACTATGTGTAGCTATGCAGCAGCACTCAGTCAGGGCCCTCAGCCTCCCCCTAAACAGTTGTGAAGACTAGGACACCCAAGTGAAGACAAAGCATTGGGAGACGTAAGATAAAACAAACAGGAAATCTTGGGAAAGGAAGGCCTGGAGGTATACCCACATCCCAATTGATTGGGGGGGGGGGGGGGATTGGGAGGCAAAAAAGCAAAGAGAAACCGGAAAATGATAAAAACAAGCCACTGCAGCTCCACAAGCTACCAGTTCCCCAGTGTGCAGACAGAAGGTAACAGGGTAGCTGAAACGCTCAGAATATATTTTACGGTTTACTTCCAAAAGCCATCAGTGATCAGATATGGGGCTCAAATAACCAGCTGGTCAAAGGGAGGTGACTCAGGGGTGGGACAAAAAGCTCACAACGTGGGTAAAAGTTGAGCAACATGTAGAACAGAGTCATGGAAGGAAAACACAATAAGGAAGAAGATTTTGGGAAAGAACCCAACATAGAAATAAGAGTTAGCCACCAAACAGAAACTGTGGAGCATGCCATTGACTCTCAGAACCGACAGAGGGGAAGCATGTAATTGGGCAGCAAGGAGTGGGGGCTGGGTGGACAGACACAGTTAGAAAAACTCAGACACAAATGAGTGACTGAGCATGGCTGAGAACTCTGGAATATCTGGAAGAAGCTGGACCTGAGAGCCCATGAGCTGGAAGAAGAGCTGAGTCAGGCATCTCCAGACGCAGACAGTATGGCCATGGGAGTTACCACAGAAAATTTCTCAGGGTACCCACTTTCAGGAGAGGGATGCTGAAACGTAACTCAAGTAGACTGAATTTTAGAGTCAGCACCCAGTGGGGCTTCCTAACATGACTTGTACAGGAAGTACCTTGGAGACCAGGAAGCAGAAACCAAGCTTTTCCCAAGTAGGGCTGTTTAAACAAGTCTGTTCTGATGCCCTCTCCAGATTATAGCAGTGGTGAAGAAATGCCAGGGGGAATCTCAGAGCACCATAGGTCGTATAAATTAACAGAGCGTATTCTCCTACTATACACAAATGTCACACCATGAATGAAGTCTAAGGAATAAGAGTTTAAAAGAAAATCATGGTCAAAGCCAAAAAAGACCTACCATGATGTGTTCAAGTAGAGAGTCTATGGCAACTATGTTATCAAAGTATGTCCTGAAAAAGAAAATACAGAAAATGAATCCCATAAGTAACCTTACTGCTATCACAGTGCATGTTAGACTCTGAACACATCATATGGGCTCCAATTGTAAATAAATGGATATACATGTAATTTGATATTTTTTGTCTTCTTTCAGAAGCAATAAACATTTTTTTTTAAATCAATGAACCATTATCACTGCCTTAGTACAGACTAAATGCAGTGGAGTCATCCACGTATTATGTTATTGCTCAGTTGAGAGGTGGGGGAAAGGCTGGGATTTGATTCAGGTCAACCAAACCTAATGTTCTCACAAATGGTCTCAAGGGAAAAAAAACTTTAAATTTATTAAATCTGCCAATACAGTTAGAATATGCATGGTCGCTGGGGAAAAAAAAATGGAGAAGGTAGAAGCTAAACCATACCAAGACACCAGAATTGACCAGATATGAAACTTCATACTGCAAGTGGTCAGTGACCTGCATTGTTTCATCTAACTCGAGTAAAACACAGGCTCAGAAGCAGGAGTGGGCTGTGGAGGCAGGGAGACAACTACTAAGATGTCTTGAATCCCAAAAATTCCCTAACAGCTGGCCATCACAGGACTCATTAGAGGACACACGATATGGGTTCTGCTGTCTCTGTGTTTCAGCCCTGCTCTGAAATTAGTCTGGCAGACAGTGATACCACAATACGGTCTCCTTAGATTGAGGGCAGTGAGGCTCAATGCTTCCCTGCATTGTGAGC
Source organism: Montemys delectorum (assembly GCA_019843815.1). Taxonomy (NCBI): domain Eukaryota; kingdom Metazoa; phylum Chordata; class Mammalia; order Rodentia; family Muridae; genus Montemys; species Montemys delectorum. The sequence goes on along the minus strand of JADRCD010217641.1, from coordinate 32,064 downwards.
TCAGTCCTGCACAGGAGAAGGAAGCACCGGGGTGACCCAGCTTCCTACTGGAACAGAAGGGCAGGAGGCCATGGAATGTTACATAGGGATTTAGGTAGCTTTGGAACACTTCTAAAATATGCAAATGTTCCCTTTCTCTGGGCTCTGAAGTAGCTTCAGCACTGTCCCCGCCACATTTGACTATAATAGGGTTTTAACTATTTGAAAGTAGAGCTGACTGAGTGATTGTTAAAACTACTTCAGCCTCTAATTTCAGATTCCAAAGAACAGCTGCAAAATGAGCTAGCAACTCAGTCTGAGTATCCTGCAGAGCTCCAGCATGTGCTGGTGAGGAGTTAGGAAGGGCCACAGCAGGGACAAGAGTAGCCAGGGCTGGCAACAGTGCTGCTGGAAGCCAGGGAGGAGTGGCTGTGTCCTATGTCATCCCCTTCCCGGCCAGCCCCCTCATCCTTGCCGCCTTGCCCCCCACCCCACCCCCAGCTTTAGGGAACTCTGGTAGGAGGGCATGATCTGGATGACCATGTCCGGGACTTTAAGGTTTTGGTTGTTAATGAGGTAGGTTGTCCCCCTGCTGTAGCAACCTGGAGTTTAATAACTGTCTTTAATGGCTTCTACTACGAACCCAGGGGAGATGATCTAGACCAAGCTTCCAGGAAATGGGACTGTTTTCTCAAAATCACCTCCAAGACGCTTTACACAGAAAGGCATTATTAACAATACTGTGCAAAGAGATGTTATTAGAAAAAGACAGAGCGCACATCCTGGGAAAAGGTAGAGAAATCAGAGGCAGCATATTCTAAGAGGGTCTATTTACAAAATCAATGTCACATAAAGACAATCATGTATGCATCTGTCATCTTTAGCATACAAGCTGACTGTGGAGAAAGATGCAACTCTAGAATCCACAGGTGACTAACGACTCTTCCCAGGATGTTTGCCCATGCAGCGGATGAAGAGGTGTTACCATCAGGACCTGCACTTTATGTCCCTTATCACCAAACCCAGGAGAAGTCTAGGCAAACACTTACTTTGATACATCAAGCAGAAAGTCATTCAGTTCGGTCTGTTTGGCTAGACCTCTGCACACCTGCCACATATACAATGGTTGTTAGTTATTCAAGAGCTCTCTGCTGGCTGGAAACCGAACCCAGAGCATTGTTATCACTGGAACTTGTCAGCATTACTGCCAGAAAAGCGCAACAGGCTAAAGTGTTTGAGAGAACCTTATGTTTGTTATCTCACTGGAGCACGGCTCAGCTCTGTGATCTGGGACAGATACAAGGTCCTCCCTGACTGAGTTACACACCTACTCCTACTTCTAAGCCTTGTTATCTGGCACATACACCGTGGGCCAAGGAGAATCTTCTACTCATGGCCCCACCCTGCAATTGCGCTTTTCTTCTTGTCGTGAAAAAATACAACCTCTGTGTATTTGCAACGAGGCTTAACATGGTTTACAAGTGAATGTAAGGGATCAAGCAGATGAAACGGTTCAGATATAGTACAGTACCCAAGACTAAAGCTTGAGGTCACTTGCTAGCCTCACATCCAGCCCCCACTACCATTTGCCTTGGGATGTCCTCGTAAGAACTCCCCAGACTCACCTGCACCTGGTGTATTGCTACGGAAGCCCAAGCGAGATTGGCTGTTGCGACCTACAAAACATACACATACACATATCAAACAACCTTGATCTTGGATCTGCAGGTTTGCACGGCAAGCCATGTGGCCAGCGTGCATCATCTTGTTTTAATATTAAACAATTACTTTTTAGTTTAACAAGAAATTCAACAGAAAACATCTCAAAGTGCCTTTTCAGGCTGGTATGGGATCCCTAGAAGGGAGAAATACCATGTGCACACCCCATACATTCGAGGACTCAAACATATTCTAATTGTGTTTTTACTTTTATTTCCATATGTGTCATGTGTACACATATGTGCACACATGTGAAGGGCAGAGGACGATCTCAGAAATGTCTCCCTCCTTTGAGGCAAGATCCTACCAGCCTGGAGTACAGCCATTAGGCTAGATTTGATGGACAAAGTCTCAGGGGCCCAGCTGTCCCTGCTCCCCAGGACTAGTGACTACAGAGATTTACATTGCCACACTTGGCTTCTTAGAGGGCTTCCAGGGAACCCACTTTCAAACTGCCCACTGAGCCATCCTCCCCAGCCCACATTCCCCTTCTGTCACTGGTTTCCACTTTGTACATCTTTGCTGGGCACAAAGTGTTAGTTCCAGGTATAGTTCCAGAGGAGGGAATAAGACCAAGGCTAGACAGGAAGGAAATGTCCTGTGCAATTGAAAGGAGAGTAGCAGGTGCCATGGGTGCACATGGCAGGACAGAAGGAAGGACCTGACAGGTTCCATGGCAGGAGGCATTCAGGGCACTAGGTGTGAGGTGACAGGGCCTGCTCTCACCATGGCCCAGGGAGGCAAGACTTCTTCCCAGGGGGCTGGGTGTGGAAGAAGTGAGGGACAGCCCAGGAAACTAGAAGTAGATCATTCAGGAAGAGGGTGGAGCCAGACCCCTCCGGACCTGGTCCATCTAGCACAGGAGAGGTACCAAGTGCTGGTAGTGTGTGACTTCAGTGTCAATGAGTCAACTCCAAAAATGCACCCCATAAAGAGAGATCAGAGAACTGGAATGTTCATGTAACTTAAGAAGAAAACACATTTAGGGAAGACACAAGGCAACCAGGATGCTATCCTGTTGCTTGGCTGGATATGCACCAAAGCACATTTTTGTTGTTGTTGTTGTTGTTGTTGTTGTTGTTGTGAAGATATTTTTATATAGGAAAAAGAAAAGCCAAAACAGTGTATTTCTGATTTAGCCAGTCTTCTCTAAAAACAGCTGCTCAAGAGAGCAGGTTTTTTAAGAACACTGCTGTTCATAGCCAGACACAGTCAGGCAGGTAGTGACTCGGAGATCCATGCGTGTTGTCACCTAACACTGGTGGGGGCCACCAACTGAGGGAATAGGTCGGAAGGTGCAGAGAGCAGGGTCGGAGCCTCACCTCCTGATGGCTGAGGCAGAAGGCCTCCTTGCCCCAGTGCCTGTACAGTTCAAGGATGCCAATCAAGTCTCCAATGGCAGTGACGATGGGCAAGCAAAGAACAGACTGGATTCGGGTTCCTGACTCTAGGCCAGTGCCTCGTGGAAATCGCTCGTCCTGGAAATCAAGCAAGGAAAGCCTGGAACTTCAGTGCCTCTCAGCTTTTGCATGCACATGTTTTATGAGGGACAGTGGACGCCAGCATCACGTGACCACAAGAACACTTATCAGCAAGTCTGGCACTCCCTCCCTCCTCCTCTGCCAGAACCATCCCAGGCTTCCCAGGTGAACACAGCAGAGAAAGCACAGGCAAACACACACAGGAAGACAGGTGCACACAAACACGCCTTCTCTTCTGTTTTTTAAAGTCCTGCTAACCATGTCCCGAGTTGAACCTCAAGGGCCCACGCCATGGCACTGAGGCAAAGGTTATCAGTTAGTTACTTATCACCACAGGGAAGATGGGTTCAGCCCGAACGATTTTCTATCTCAGCTAAAATTCCAGCAAGCCAGTACAGAGCCATGGGAAGGGTTGATATCAAGACGGCAGTTCTATGTGCTCAGTTCCTCCCATCTACGGGACGCTAACGGGACACGTCAGACCCTCCCTGAATCAAGGGCAGTATGAAAGTGTTCCTGTGGCTTTGAGCTTTTGAAAGCCTGCGCTCAGAACTTAACATTTTCAAAGGAGAATCCACAGAGCATCTACTCTGGCTTCCTTCGCTTTCCTCACTATAGACCTTGTCTTTCCTTCCTCCTTTCTTTCCTTACTTCCTTTGTTCTTTCTTTTCTTTCCTCCTCCCTTCCTTCCTTCTTTTCTTTCTTTCCTCCAATAAAGCAATAGTAAGTTTGTTCTAGGTAAATCATTGTTAGGAAAAAAAAATCATATTTCAAGTCTCCATCAGCTTAGCAGTTTCCCAAAGCTAACTCCCCCACATATGTCATTGCCTGCATTTGTCCCCTGTGAAGCCTATGCCCCCCTGCAGTGGCATTCACCAGACATCTGCCCGAACACACTTGACAGACTATGCTAAGGATCTGTCTGCCATCCCTCTTGGCAGCCGCATCTTTTCTGGCACCCTCTGACACTGAGGAGACTCAGCCCGGGGCCTCAGGCCTGTGCATGCGATTGCTATTCTGGCTAAGGGGAAGGCAGTGAGTTCGATGTCTACGGTGGACTTCTAACTTTCTACTCCTCTTCTCATCGGACCCTGCCAGGCTGTCCTCATATGTGGGGAGTGAGAGACGCCAGCAAGGTCACTGGAGACCAGCCACACCTAACTCATGGCCTGCTGACTTCTCTCTTATGTTACCCAGAAACCTACAGCCCACCTCAACTAAATGGCCATCCATAGATGCTTGAGAACTGAGCACTGCAGGGAACCATTCAGATGAGGCAGTCAGTCCTGCATCTGTGTCAACGTGAATTACCAAGAGGTGCCGCACCTGCTACTTTACATGGATATAAGCTTTTTTTTTTTTTTTTTTTTTCTTTTTAACCATCTGTTGAAATAAGGGCTCTATTTCACAGGGAACACCACTGGTGTAACTTTCTGAATAAGAGGGTTAAACTCTAAGCCTATTCATTTATTGATCTGTATCTCCATTTAATGCTTTTATAATCAATCATGAAACAACTTGAATGACAAGATCAAAATGATGTATATCATCTTTCTTAGTTAAGTCCTCGGACCACCAGGGTCAAAGCACCTTACCCCAAGGATGTCCTCTACCAGCAGCGTCTTCCTAGACTTGGCCACGTAGGCAGAGATGGTGGTTCCCTGCGTGATGGGCCCTGCGGGGATGAGCCGGGGTTGACCTTCCTTCATTCCAGGTGGTGTGAACACACACAGACTCTGAGAAGAAGAAAAGATAACTTTTTTTTTAGATGGCCTCCTCTGTCTTGCCTAATATCAGCAAGACTCTAGAGCATTACCTAACTAGGTCCCGTGAAGTCCGGAAGCCAATCACAAGACAAGGCATGGGGTGATGCAAGGGTCTTCAAAGGGGGCAGCCTGGAGCCTCACATGGAAAGACTCATATTCCTGCTTCACATGGAAGGCAGGTTTAAGATCAGAACTTATGAGCACACACACACACACAAACACACACACACACACACACACACACACACACACACACGTTAGCCTCCTCCTCTGAGTGAGCCACGCCATGGAAAAAAAGATGGCACCATGCTATTGGACTCTAGACTCTGCCACACCAAGTGACCAATGCCGAGCCCAGGGCCAGTGATGTCATTGCCTTTCTAGCATTCTCAGGGCACTGCTTGACGACCCTGTCAAGGATGATGCTTAAGCTACAACCAGACATTTTGGAGGACAATGAAGTAAGGACGCTCTGCCCTCACTACAAAGTCATGGCTAGTCTTCATGATTTCCTGTCATAAAGTGACTCTGGGTTAAGCAAGTGTTTTGTTTTGTTTTGTTTTGTTTTGTTTTGTTTTTATCCATTCTCAAAAGTATTAGGAGCAATCATTTTGACAAAATCTATCCATAGTTTAAATTATTTTCCACTTAATAAAAATGTTTAAATTATTCTCTAATTAGCAAGGTTGCATCATGATTATCCACAAATCTGGGCGTATTCAATAGATCCCATCTTACTTTTACCTTAAAGGTAAAGCGGCTGTGTCAGCTGACCCATGTAACCAACTACTTTGATGTTAGCCCCGCGCCCGCTGAAGCAGGCACTGAACATTGTTGACTTATCTGCCTCTATGTGTTTTCCAAGCTTCCCACCATCAGAGGAGTCTCTTTGAAAGAACATTCTACTCACAGGACAAGGAATTCTATAAGCTGGAACTCCTGAGTTAAGACAACTGGAAGGGAGTGGGGAGGGAGGGAAAGCAAGGGAGCAGGGAAGAAGGAAGGGAGGGAGGGAGAGAGGGAGGGGGGAACTCCATTCAGGACTGGAATACAGTGTATGTAGAAGAGAAATTCAAATAGGTGTTAAAGGGTGAAGCCTGATATCTTACACACAAGAACACACTTAGAGACGAAAACGGATCTTTTTTTTTAAGAGGCTAAAAATGGGTACTACCTTAAAAACTATTAGCATGTGTTAACTGTACCACGTAGTCCTGGGTCTTCTTAGTTCTGGCACGGTCAATGCTTTAACCAGCTCTGAGTCCTTGCTCCCTGCAGGAGCAGCTTCTCTGACCAAGGATGAAAGCTCTGAACTGTGAGTCTAAGCATCATTTGCAGAAGGTATCTTCATCAATTGCTTTTTTTTTTTTTTTTTGGTATCTTATATCTATCTAACAAAACAGCAGCAGCAGCAGCAGCAGCAGCTCCTCACCATGCCTAAGACCCAGCAGGTGGGTAAGGTTGCTGCTAATCTAACCCCTCCAGCAGCCTGCATTGCACTTGACCAGTGAGACCCAACCAGCAGGGAGCAAGCTTCCAGCTCAATTCCAACTCCATTTAATCTGTGTCTTAGGTGTCCTACCAGTTAGCTTTGGTGGAAAGCCAGCAACGGTAGCAAAGGGCTTCCTTGTTTTGGGAGGCCTCTGGTTCCTCTCTGGCCAAGAATTCACAGGGAGGTAGCCCACCCCTGAGGTGCTACTGTGTTTAAACTTAGTATAATCTTACTATCCACCGAGACATGTTGGTGAATTGGCATTGAAGGAGGAAGGTTACCATCAGCTCTAGAAGTTATAGATGAGTCAGTTATCACATTCTCTTTAGACAGGAGTAAAGAATGATGGACGAAGGTGAGGAAGAGGTAGTTGCAAGAAAAAGAAAAAGACCACAATGTATTCAGCAGGTTAAAAAAAGAAAAAGAAAAAGAATAGACAGTAACTTTTCACATTGTGGGAAGTCAGTCATGAGATCAGTTCTGGGCATCTGTCCTTTCCCCCATCAAAGACAGGACAGGAAGGGAAAGACTTGGGTTCAACTAAGTGATTAGATAAAGAATGTGCTGTAAGTGATAACAGAAAGAACGTTCTAGGCTAGCAAGCTCCCAAATGAAGCTTTGCATTTTCTACTTTGTTTTATGTTGTAGTTGCTCACTCTGAAGATAAACAATGTATGGATTTTGAGACTTAACAACATACTCAGTTGTCAAAGTCCCAAACTCACAGATCTTACACATTCCTGTGCTACCAGGCAGCCACCTGCAGAGGGTGATGTAGAGACTAAGAAAGATATAAAAGACTCCAGTAACCAGGGGCCACCGAAAGCCATCCCATAGAGGACGCTTGCTGTGAAGGCTACAGAATGTTCGAGTATTTGCTACAATTTGGAAACTCCATGGGGAGAATTATGAAAGAGTAATTCTTTATGATGGAGATTATACTGGATTTACAAACCAGTTTGTGATTTCATGTGCTCATGAGACAGAAATGTTCCTGATAAAAACCACTATTAGAATTTTGGAGACACTATGATATGAGAAAGCCAAGGGCCCAAGGCCGTTTCTGTGCTGACTTTTCTCCTCTATGTGAGCAGCCCCCTGCCTTTTTCTTTTCTTATTTTTTCTTGCATGTGACTGTTGAGGAACATACCACAGCTGTATTTGGAGGGCACTGGACAATGCGTGGGAAAGAGATCTCCCCTTCCATCTTTCTATGGGATTTGGACATGGAGCTCAGGTGGACAGGCTTGGCAGCAAAAGTCCTGACTTGCTGAGCAGCCTCCATAGCTTTTTTTAACCCAACACGTATCACCTGTTCAAAAGCTCCCGTTTTTTTGTTTGTTTGTTTGTTTGGTTGGTTGGTTGGTTGGTTGGTTGGTTTTGTTTTTCTGATTACATGTCAAGTATAGGTAGAATGACCTGTTTGGGGACAGTACAATCTTCATGACTTTTTAAAGTCAAATGAAAGTGTAGGAACCTGCTACTGCAAACAGAAAAAGTCAATGAAAGACTTCCATGATCAGGACTGAGCCTGACGCTTGGCCACCACTGGAGAAGCTCCATTGAATTGTTGTATACCTCATAGAAACAGACCAGGGGAAAGGCCTGTAAACATGCATTTAACCGTGACAGAGCAAAGCAAATCTTGCCTTAGTTCTTGGTGTTTAAAAATAGTAATTCCTTTTGTGAAATATTCTAAGCATTTTTCCTTGATGAATATGCTTTACTATATTAATACACAATAGGTGGGAATAAGTACTAAAGAAATTAACAGAGGAAATGGAAGTTTTGTTTTTCAAGATTGATTTAATTTTTGAGCTAAGGATGTGACTAGGCTATGTGCACTATTAAGGTAGTAAAATGCTATCTTCAGTTTTTCATTGATTAATACCACCAGACAAGTTTTATACACTTACATATATTTACATATAATTTCTTATAACATTGAGTATGGGCTTCTCTAAGATTAATTCCTACACTAACTTTATACAAATCTAAGCAACATTTATGGCGCAAGAATGCTTCAGAAGTTAGAAATCTAAATACAAGGAAAGGCCCAACACCCTAGACCTCACCCTCCTTCCCCTCCAGGGTGACTTGACTGACTGCCACCTGAACTGGGATATGCCAGGGACCAACAGGGATGAGCAGAAGAGCTGGCTCTCCAGTTAAAGAGATATCCCCAACCGGGCAATATTTGTGTGATAAAAGCATATATAGATATAGATAGATAATTTAAACTAGACCAGTTTGGTACTAATAATCTGAATTCAAGAAAGGGATGAAACCATGATGATTATATATGTATATAATTATATATATTATATTATATTATTTTATATAGTATATACTATATGGTATATGATATATATATGGAGAAAAATAGTAGAAATGTACAAGTTAATATATTAATATAATTAATATAGTAATTATAAATTAACACAATTTATAAAAACATAATATCATTTACATGAGGAAGGGAAACCTGACCTGCTGATATCAACCACTCTGTTTCAGTGGCAAATGTACACTGCAGACATTTTCTCAGACACACACTTCAAAGATCTCGTCATTCGTGACACTTCCTTTTATTGTTGTTTTTTGTTGTTGTTTTTGCTCTCAGCCAGCTCAATTTTAAAACAGTTTTTAACTGGGTGGGGTTGGGGGGGGTGGGAGCTGTGGGAACACCCAAGGGTTAAAATACCCAGGCTTTGTTTTATTCCTTTGTGACACTAGATGGCAGTGCTAGGAAGCAAATTCATATGGAGGCAATGGGACAGAAGGAGTCAAGTTTCAGAAATAACAGGGAAGGCAAAGAAAGGCACTTTTCAATACTGCTTAAAATTTATTCTACAGTTCAATGAAAAACGTCACAACAATAGTAAACTGCCAGTGCTAAATATAAAAAAAATGCAGCACTTTCAGGTTGCAGCTTTATGTGCAAACATAAACACTGAGTTTCCCAGCTTTTCCATTTCCCCCCAATTTATACCCAGGTAACAACGTTCTTTGAACTATATTCTTCATTGGTTTAGAGTACAATCTAATTAATAATAATAACCAGGAAAAGGAGGTAGAGGAGGGGGCAGGGGAAGAAGAGGAAGGAGGAGGAGGAGGAAGAAGAAGAAGAGGAAGAGGGAGGAAGAGGAAGAGAAGAAGAAGAAGAAGAAGAAGAAGAAGAAGAAGAAGAAGAAGAAGAAGAAGAAGAAGAAGAAGAAGAAGAAGAAGAAGAAGGAGAAATAATAATCAAATAACTCGAGATAAAAAGCTCTCTCCTTGCCAGAGACCTGTCCTTGGGTGGGAGGAGCTGGGCTGCTCTTTGTACAGAAGACCATGTGACAGTCACTCACCTCATTAAGCTGCTTCTGTTGTCAACTGAAAAAGCCACTGTCACTCTGTTGTGGGTGGAGGGAGAGGGGCAGATGGCTCCCTCTTACAAATTGCAATGTGTAGAATACCAGCTTCACTGTCACTATAGACAACTCCTTCCAAAAGAAAGTCCTTTCCCTAGCACACCACTTTCTCCTGGAGCAACTTGTGCTGCGCGGCTATGGCACCTGCCCTCTGTTCTGCGCTCTTCCTGAGAATAAGCCGCTTCCATTTGCCTCCGGCTTTACCGGGTCCAACAGGTGGTTTGAAGTTGCTTCTCGTTGTCACAGCTGACTCTGCTGTCCCAGTGGCTTACTCTAGTTACGTAGTACATAATGATTCCACAGCCACGTGGTATGCTTTATTTTTTTATTTTGTTGGCTTCTGTCTTCTACTTAAAGTGCACAGACTCTAACCTTGGTTAGCAGAACCGAATTACACTCACAAATTGTGTTTCTAGTTTTTGTTCATTTTAGGGATTAACTCTCCTCCGCTGGCCCATTTATGAACATGAAGAGTAAAACTTTTTAAGAGCAGAGTTTTGTGACTCGTCCCACCTCGTTTAACCCCTGGCATTGGCTGATCCACTAAAGCCTCTGTAGTCATCTGTTTTGGTAGCTTTGTTATAATTCTGTAAATTAAACAGGTAATTTGGGCTCTGAAGTTTGTTTTAGAAAGACCCTGTCCCTGGCGCAGTGATGCACGCCTCTAATTCCAGCACGTAGGAGGCTGAGCCCAGAGCAGGAGCTGGGTCAGGTCCAGCTCCACCAGCATGGGCTACAGAGCAGGCCCTGGTGAGTTTAAGAAGCCTATCCCCCTCCTCAACCCCCACGACCTTCTCTTCTGCAGAGGCAGGCTACGCTGTCCTCTGAAGTCAGTGCTTCATTTGGAGTTGGTTTGTACGAAGAGTGAGAGATGAGGATCCTGCTTCACTCTTATTCATCCAGCCATACGGTCTGACCATCTGCCACCACTTGCTGAGGATGCTGACAAAGATCAGACAGCTTTACGAGTTTGTGGATCTGCCTATGGGTCCTCATCTGTCTTCTGTTGGAGGGAGGGGCAGATGGCTCCCTCTTACAATTGTAATGCATAGAATACCAACTGTATAAACTTTACCACAGCTTCACCGTTTGTCACTATAGACTACTTCCAAATAAGAATTCTTTCCCTCGCCAATTGAATGCTGCTGCCATTCTTATACATGCGCAGTAAAACTTGACATCTGGGATGGTTAAGACCTCTGGCAGTTCTCTTATTAGTCAGGATCATTTTTGGCCCTTTGGGTCTTTTGTGTTTCTATAGGAATCTGACAACTGTCCTTTCCAGTTCCGTGAAGAACTGTGTTAGCATTTTGATGGGAATTGCAGTGGATCTGCAGGTGGCTTTTGGTAGGATGGCCATTGTCACTGTATTATTCTTACCGACCCACGAGCACAGGAGGTCTTTCCACCGTCTGAAGTCTTTTTCCGTTTCTTTCTTCAATGCCTTAAAGTTTTTTTGTTTTTTTTTTTTTAATCATTCAGCCTTTCCCTTGCTTAGTTAGAGTTGCACCAAGATACTTTCCGAGGCCCTTGCGAGAGGCATTGTCTCCTGGATTTCTTTCTTGGTCTGTTTGTCAGATGTATATGCAGAAGCCACTGATTTCTGTGTGTTAATTTTGTATCCAGCTACTCTGCTTAGAGTGTTACGGATGTACAAGCTTCCTGGTGGAGTCTTTAGGGTCTTTTATGTACAGAATCATATCATCTGAAAATAAAGATATCTGACTTCTCCCTTTCCTGTATGTATCCACTTTGTCTCCATCATCTGTCTTGTTGCTCTAGCTAAGACTTTAAGTACTCCACTGAGCAGAGGAGGAAAGATCATGTGTTCTTTTGTTCCTGGGATAGGAGGGGATGCTCTGAGTTTTTTCCCCATTTGGCATGATTATGGCTGTGGTTTGTTACGTGCTGCCTTTATGGGGCTGAGGGATGTCTCTCACATCCCTAGCCTCTCCAAGCCTGTTTACCATGAAAGGATATTGGGTTTTGTCAAAGTTTCTTCTGTATCCAGTGAGATGACCCAATAGTTTCTGTCCTTGAGCCTGTTTATGTGGTTCAAAGGAAATGCCCCGAGCCAGAAATGGGTCAGCTCTTTCGGAATTGTTGGCCAGTGAGATACTAGATTCCCAGACATCACAGGCTCTTGCTGCTGCTTTGGTTACCCCCTGGAACTGGAGGGCCCTACTGCTGGGAAAAAAACACCACATACTTCAGGCCTAGGTACATGCTGCTCTTAGTGTAGAAGCCTCATCCCCACTGGCTAGCTTTCACAGTGCTTGAAGATGCTATGCATTCTACCAGGAGAGGAAAAGAACCAACAGCCTTACCTAAGTGTAAACCCTGGGAACTACACTAATAGCAGCCCTGGTAACACAAGCTCTCTGGTGCGATAACGGCATAAATGGGAGTTAGCCAACCACTTGCTGGTTGGAGCTGACACTTATTCCACAAGAAGAACTCATGCCTGTGATTGTTACTTGGTCAAAACAAACAAACAAACAAACCCCTAAGAGTGGCCAAGTCGTAGGCCCTAGGGGACACCTAATGCTACCATTCTGCTAAATAGGACAGAGTGACACACTTCCTTGGTGCTTATCGTTAAACCTCAAGATTGGGCTATCTATCAACCCTCATCAAGTAAGTTCCTTTTTATAGTGGGGAACAACTAAAACAGAGGCCCACAACTTGCTGATATGCTGAAAATAAGAAACTGTGCAACTCTCTGCTCTAAATGAGACAGCCATATCATATTCCCTACCCCTGAGCCTTAGGGACCATTGGGGAAGCAGGGGATGGGGAGGCAGAAAGACTGTCAAAGCTGGAGGGAAAGGAAATCAACAGCCCAACCTTGTTTGCTGGACATGACAGTGCCTCGTGCACTCAACAAAATCATAACTATGACTGAGTGCACAAGATCTGCAGCAAAAATCCAAGTGTGCATGGGGGAGGGGTTCACGGGATCCTGTCCACCTGCTGAGGATCCACTAGCAGCTGATAGCTATTGGATAGACTCTCCCCAGCTCCAGTAGATTGTCATATGCGCACAGTAAGCAGATCTGGTAGGTTTAAGTGAAATGTACACAAAGTTGGGAGGGGATGGTACTGAGAAGGTGGAAGATAAACTGGAGGGAAAGACAGGGGAATGGATTATACGAATGTACGAAATTATATGCATGTGTGAAATATGAAATTCTTAAACAAAGTTGTCATTTTTTAAATTAACAAAACCCAACAAAACACTCTCCTCAAGTGCAGTTGGCTCCACCTCTCATGAACCAACAGGATGTGTGAGCACATGTAGTAGTAACAGCATGACTTCCCCACAGAAGGCAAGTTCCGCTGCAGTGGGGCCCATGGCCTTTCAGAAACACTAGCCTCGGTTCTGAGATGGACCAGACAGAAGAACTACACTCTCAGAAATGTTCTAATCATCTGTAGAAGCTAGAGAAATGTATTGTATATTTTCATGGTTTTTTTTTTCATTTAGCATATGTGGGTGTGCACACGCACATGCATGTGCATGTGTGCCTGTAGAGGCCAGGAAGGCATTGGATCCTCTGGGGCTGGAATTACAGGTGTTTGTGAGTCTATACATAGACAGACAGACAGACAGACAGACAGACAGACAGACAGACAGACAGATAGATGCATCACTGGGCTGAGAATAATAAGGAGTCCTCCCACCCCAGAAACCTATAAGAACTTCTGAGAGGTCAAAGAAACCTCACAGTTGCCTTTTTCTTGGGTACCAATAAAGTTGATATCTGTGCACCTCCCAAGAAAAAGTTAAGCAAAGCAGCTCTCCTGGGGGTAACACAGGGCTCCAGCCCTCTCCTGCAGTGATGCAGGGTGCCTGACCTGTCCTGCAGATGCAGTAGGGAGTTGGAGGTTCTGTCCACCCCTCGGATCTCACAGGATGGCGCAGTTAAGTGGCCCAGCAGAAACATTTCTTAGCTCTCACTGGAGAGTAGGAAGGAGAAAGGAGCTTCAACCCTAGGCACAGAGCACAGGAGCCTAATACTATACGTAAAAGAAGGGGTGGGGGAGGCACACAAAACATGTGAGCAGGTAAGTCGGTGCTGGAGAGGGGCTGTGAACAAACGAGCAACAAACAATTCAGAAAGAAGATAGGCGGCGGTCACAAGCACGGAGGAGTAAAACTGGAAGAAGTCAAAGGTGAACGTAACCTCATCTAGGGACAAAAACCACCGCAGGGGGATGAAAGGACCGGAAAGCCCCAGCCCCTTCTCTTGGCTTTAAGAGACAGAAATTGATCCACCTGAGCTCACTGTAGAACAACTGTGTCACAGAAAGGAGCAGGTAAAATGAGGCACACTGCGACAAACAAAACTGGGGAGAATCAGTGAAGTCTCCCTGAGGCGAACTTCAGGAAGAGCCTCAAGTGGAAGTCTCCAGGGGAAGGTTAAGGTCAAGAAGAGATGGCAGAAAAGGTCAGAGCAAGGTCATTCCCTAGGGACAAGGGCCCTTGGGTAAAGGGAACAACCCCTACCTGGAAGGCACTGGGAAATCAGAAGGCACACTCCTTGTGCCCCTGAAGACTCCTGCCAAGCAGATAAAAGTTTCCAGAAACGTTTATTCCAGGAAAACATCAGGCGAGCACATGATCACAAACATTGCAGACTCCAGGATGGGGGCAAAGTGAACACAAGATTCAAGGTTAAAGCAAGAGTCGGGGAAAACTGAGTTTCAGATGAGAGAAGGCTATACTCTGGCCACACATCCTGAAGCTCCCAGACTGGCCAAGCCACACTCAACACAGGCCTCTATGGTGCGGGAGGGAGAGGAGGTGTGAAAACCCAGTCCAAGAGAATCCTGTGTGTGAGCCCGCCCAACCAGAGACGGAGAGGGTCTGATACCAGCTCTTAGTAAGACTGACAGAAAAGAGATTCAGAATAATGTGTAGAAAGCGGCACACACTAGGAAGAGCTTTTCCAAGTCGTCTCTAAGAAGGCTAATCATAGGGTCAGTAACAACCACGTGGCCGAAGAGAGGAATTTGGGAATCTAACTCCAGTGAAGTCAGCCTCCCCATGACTTGCATGTTGGCCATGGAGCCTCAGAGGTCCTTGTAACACAGCTCTCCTGTCCTCTTTGCATCAGTGGCAGTTCAAAGTCCACCCCATCACATTGTTTGGGTATATGGGCTGGCAACCCATTTGAGGACTGAAGTCTTAGCAGAGAGGAGATCCCATTGAGTCCCCACTTGAGTCACCTGTGTGCCTGATCTCTGCTGATGTCATCCTAGACATTACAGAGCTGCACTGATAGCCTTGTGATGAAGGCCATCCCAGGGGAGTGATAAGGAGTGGGCCCCGGAGAGCACACTGTGATCGCACACACAAGCCAGGTGCAGAAGCAAACGGACGGGCGTTCTAATCATTCTCTACCAGGAACCTTTATGTGAGCAAGTGTGGAGAGACAGGTGCTGCATGGCTCAGGAGGGATTTGGAAACTTGGATCTTCTAGAAGCTTCCATAGGATGATGTTTATCAGAAGCTGGAAGAGAGTGTGTGTGTATGTGGAGTGGAGGCTGGTCTGGTCAGTGGGCTAGAGTACACAAGACCAGGAGTGGGGTGCCACGGAACAGCGTGACACATCACAGAAAGCTACACGAAGGGATTATACTCACTGTAAACACGTGGTGAATGTTTCTGGGTGTGGACACGGCCCCCTGACTCGGGGTTCCTGTGACACACCTCACTGACATGCTTACTCTGTATGTTAGTTAAAAGCAATTTTAAATTAAAGACTATCCCGCCACTTTTAGAAACAAAGCAGGAAAACCTACAGCCTTTTATTTTCATGGATCACCCATCTTCAATGCCACAATCTGTGGTATAGCTTCGAGCATTTGACATGGACGGAGGTCTGTATAATGTCCTTTGATAGACATTCTTATCTGGCTGCTCCTTTGAAGGGCACCAAGGGAGGTGCCGGGGATGGCAAAGGTCCTTACCCTACATGAATTCTGATGTCGGGAGGAAGGCCTGGACGAGCTGGTGTATCACATAGGCGAACAAAGGCTGTGGGCAGCCATTGACTTGCTGTGAGGTAAGTCAGCCAACCAAGATTTGTATGCAGCTACTTCTCTTGGCATTGTTGTGCTTTTTCAGGGAGAATGCCTTATGGATAGATCTCAGAGCCTTCTCTGTCCACACACGCTCTATAACATCAACACTACATGGCTAGTTACTCAAGAGCATGGGAATCATACCGCAAGTCCACACCACCATTAGACAACGATGGCGTTGCCTAATCCATAGAGGCGGTCTGTGTGACACATGAGCTCACGAATGAACTTTGTTATAGTAAAAGTATTAAGATTACTGTGATGGTAGAGCAACCAGTACTGAAGATGCTGAGATGCGCCTACGTGCATGTATGCATGCGCGCGTGCGTGCTCATGTGCGCGTGTATGTGTGTGTGTGTGTGTGCGCCTGCGTGCATGCGTGCTTGTGTGTGCGTGTGCGTGTGCGTATGCGTGTGTGTGTGTGTGTGTGTGTGTGTGTGTGTGTGTGTGTGTGTGCTGTACGTGACCACAGGCAGTATCACATGTACTCGACCAGAAATCCAGGAAACAGCCATAGAGGCAGAGACCCTGACCCAGGCTTAACAGCCCCATCCCAGAGCTCTTAACAGACTCACCTTGCAGACCCTCAGAAAAATCACACAATGCTACCCTTTCGTTCTTATCCACTCTGAGGCAGATGAAGTGCAGAAAGGACACAGGCTCCCTTCTGTGGCATCACCAGGGCTGAACTAACTTTTATTAGACACGCACAGTCTAGAGATACCACACACAGAACAGGATGATATACACCAAAGCAAAGATACACAGCTAGTTGCATGGTAGGCCTGTGGGTGTGCCGCTGGGCCGCTCCTGGCAGGCAGTAGCTGTAGGTACAGCCCACGTACGAGCAGGCCTTTGGGTACTCGTTATGACCCGCCCGCTGTTTGCAGCACAGTCGATTCTTAGAGCACTTGCGAGACTTTCTTTTCTAGAGCACCAGAGTCTATATATAGATACTTACGTTATTGCACTCTCCAAGGAAGTACAGTGCAAATCCGTCGGCTTTTGTGGCTGCCAAAGCAATAAAAAGAAGGAAGAAACTAATCTCAATGGAAGAATATAACATCACAGATTCTACAGCGAGACTCAGGCACCAGCCTTTGTGTGGATTGGTTAACATAACTGATGCCCGTAAACAGAACAGTATAATGTGTGGCTTTGCTCAACAGCATAATCAGAAGGTTCCCAGTCTGCAAATATTTGCACGGCATCCTCCAATACCCATGGGAGGCTGCACACCTCATGCAGAGTCATCTGTTGGGC
Organism: Montemys delectorum; assembly: GCA_019843815.1. Classification (NCBI taxonomy): domain Eukaryota; kingdom Metazoa; phylum Chordata; class Mammalia; order Rodentia; family Muridae; genus Montemys; species Montemys delectorum. The sequence goes on along the minus strand of JADRCD010217641.1, from coordinate 14,861 downwards.
CTTCAGTCCTCACAGTGGCAGAGGGGCACCACATTTAATGTTTGAGTGTATAAGAAAAAAACCCACAAGAATACTGAACAATTAAGTGAGCACCCACCAAAAAAAAATCCATTGTGTAAATACACACATAACACTGTCGTGAACAGATTTTAACTTACTGTGTGTGTTTCTTCCAGATCATCCCAAGGCAATTATCACAGCAAACACTGTAAGTCCTGGGCGGGGGCGGGGGTGTTGCCCAAATTTAAATTCCCTGTATCTCACTTGGATCTGTGTGTGTTTGGGGTGGGTATCTAGTCTGGTTTGTCCCTAACCTCTTTATCAACAAAACATGGAGGTGGCAAGCTCATGGTGATGGTGGCAAGTAGCCAGGCATGCGGTAGCATGCAGAGCGCTTGGCACACGAGAAGTCTTAACAGACAGTGATGTGCAGCTGTTGGGGATGTTTGTACTCTCCGAGTCATGGCCGATAAGTCCAAGCTCCATGTCTGAGGGATGTTCCATCTCCTCCCATCCTGTCTACCACACAAGCTATTTTGGCAGACTACATAAAAATGCTGTCTACACTGATAAGTTCAAATCTAACAGCATCTAAGAGAAGCCAGGACACTAAGCCGGGTGGATAGGGAGATTGGGGAGGAGATGGAGGAGGAGAATAGCTTGTTCAAAATACACTGTACTAAATTCCTCAAAGAATAAATTAAACTGTTAATCCAACAACCTAACATCTTCCTTTCTGAAGACGATATTTAATTCACCATAGAGAAAAGTGGGTGCCAGCCCCTGGCTGGGCACCACTCACAGCTGGCATGCAAGTGCCTATTTGATCTCAGGTAATTTAGGAAATTGGGGGTTTATTTATTCAGATAGCTTCCTACTCAAATGCTCCCACTCCAGAATGAGCCCAGCAACCAGAGGGTGATGAAGAGTCCCGTTCCCCAGGGGACAGAGGCCTCTTGTCACTTTTTGGCAAAGTGATCTGACTGGAGAATGAACACAGGCGGCGCCTTACCTATCCTGATGATGCTGCTTAGCTCGTAGAGGAGCAGGTGGTTGTCCCCGCCCGTGTCCAGGCGCTGCTCTATATAGCTGTTCAACTCGTACACAACTCCCTGCATATTCGTATCCTGGTACTTTAAACACAGAGACGACACAAGTCAGGCATAGTTAATGTACAAATAAAACCCCTTAGTCTGCAGTTTCTACGACGTCAGTCTCAGGCTGTGGACTGCTGCCAGAGCGTGTTCAAGCATCAGAATCCACTTGTAAACTGGGGAGGCTGGAAACTGAACTGTCTGTGACCCCCTTCATCTAGGGTTATCCTTAAACTGCATCTGCATCAACTCCTTTATATAGAAATAGCAAATGTTATAGATTACAACTTTCACACACAGTGACAGCTCTCCTGGTAAAAAAAAAAAAAAAAAAAAAAGAGTTCAAAGGTTGCCTGGGGAAAAGGTGACAGCTTGATGGGAAAACCCTCAGAGAGGATGCTGGGTGAAATATGAGCCATGAGCTGCATAGCAGGTGAACAGTGCACTGTGAAGCTGCAGTCCCCAAAAGCACACACACACACAGGAGTCCCTGTCATACCAGTGAGAAGGGTACCCAGGTTGCTCATCTGACCCTGATCCAGTCAGCTCACACTGTCCCCTCTCTAAAGAATAGATGTCAAAGCCTCTCACTCATCTCCCTGCCCCATGCTTGCCTTACAAACCCTATTTTCCAAGTAGCAAACACTGTATGCTAAAAATAAAACAAAATTCGCTTACTCCTCGGCCGAAAACCTTTCCCAGGCTTCCCATTGCACTGAGAAAGCCAACCAGCCTCCTCCAGAGAACACTGTTACTGTTCTCCAGGGATACTGTCTGTTACGTCCCCAACTCTGTGCACTCGGGGTCTTGGCTTTGATGCCTCTTTGTTTCTGGGACACCCAGACATCTCTCATTCTAAAGATCTATTCCTTTGGGTACAACTGTCATGTGTGTAAAACCTGTCTGTGGAGGGAGCCAGGGACTCCATCAGTCACTCATCCTACTCTAGGGAATGGCCTCTCTGATGCTCACACTTTAATGGAAGGAGGCAGAGCAGAGGGGTCCCAGGGAGCCCCTACATGGACCACTTGGGCCACATGGTACTTAGTGAACACTAGCACTTCCCTAATTATAGGTCAGAGACAGCGGGACGAGTGAGCCACAGTCTGTCACTCTAGATACTGGGTTGTCACCCAAGCCATAGCTTAAAGCTGTGCCTGAGGATCTGGCCATGAGGAGAGCCCATGCTTGAGACTTTAAAAATCAAGAATGGGAGAGGCCAGGCCCAGGGGAGCGAGGACCTTGATTTACAATGAATAAATGTATAAAGTGGACTTTCTCCTTCCTACTCCACAAGCCTGTAGCTTCCTACCTCAATAACTGTTGGTGAAGAAGTCAGCAAAGCTGCAGGACATGACCTCTACCCTGACCACCAGCCACTGGACGGTATCTGTTGTGATTTCCTGCTGGATTTGGTCTCAGAAACGGGCTGCTCTTACTCCCCAGCTGTTTTCTAGCTTGAGACTCTGCCAGACTCCCATCTCACAAAGGCACCAGTGTGGTGACAGAATAGACTCACAGGCAGTTCAAATCCTGGAGCTGGCAGAACAGCACTGCACAGGTTACAGCCTGAGAAGGCGCCTTTGTAAACTGTTCTGAAGAGAGAGCTCCACAGAATATTAGACAGCCGCAATCACTCTTCTCTACTGCCAACCGAATCTCTACTCACTCTGAAGTGTCCCCAAGTCCTGGGAACATGCTTATCTGAGACTCAAACTGACCAGCAGGAAAAGGTGAACAGAGAGAGAATGACCATGCCAAAAGCTGCGCTAGATGTGTGGGGTTTATTTGATGGTGGGAGGGGCTTTGTGGGGGTGTGAATTTTGGGAACCTCACGTTTGCTAGACAAGTGCTCTACCATTGAGCTGAATCTCTGGCTTTTGGGTGTTTCTCTTATGTGAGCACACACAGCAAGATTCAGCAAGTAGACACATGAGTAGCTGAGATCTGTCACAAATAAGTCCTTTCTCATAGTCTGGCAATAACCCTTTAACAACAGTCTGTTCCCAATAAGGTCAGCGCCCAGCAGCTTCACACACACACACACACACACACACACACACACACATACACACACACACATACACACACACACACGCACGCATACACACACAGAGAGAGAGAGAGAGACAGAGAGAGAGAGAGAGAGAGAGAGAGAGACAGAGAGAGTGAGAGAGAGAGACAGAGAGAGTGAGAGAGAGAGAGCTGTAACCATCTTCAAAACTTTCAACACTTCATAAAGTTCATGTGACTATCAAGTGGTAACTGTCCTTTAAGATAGCTTGTGATCAAGAGCCAAGGAAGCCAGGCACTGCACGGCTTCCCCAACTCTCTCCTGTTCAGTTCCAGTTCACACTGATCTTGCTGTAGAAACAATCTTTATCAAGGGTAACTCCCCTGAAGACAGCACACTGAAGACAAGTACAATGCAGAAAACAGAAAGCAAAGTGTGTCCAGTCCTATCTGACGGATGACATGGTGTCTCCTACGAAATCTTACTGTGTCCTCGACTGTCACTAAGTGAACATGGTGGTGTCTTCTCACTGCGATGCCTCCTCACTTTGGTGCCTCAGGGTGTCTGGCACTTGTCTACACTGTGGATCCTGAAGACTAAGCTGGCATCCTCAGCCCGCAGAGTAAGCACTTTACAAACTGAGCTGTCTCTACAGCTCAGTTGAGGCATTTTAAAGTAAGCAAAGCTATAAATAAAGACTTTTTTTTTTTTTTTTTTTTTTTTTTTTTTTTTTTTTTTTGTTACACAGACACCACAAGCTGGAGGATCCTAACTACTCTACAGCCAAGCATTGGCAAGGAATGATCAACGAAGTTCACAAGCCTCCAAGGCAGAGGCAGAGGCTGAGGCAGAGGGAGGGACACCAATAGTGTGGAGTGGGGGCGGGGGGGGGGCTGGTTTCCAGTAACTGCTCATTTTAAACTCTCAGTGGTAGGCAAGGAATGGCTGGCTGCTCAGTGGTAAGTACTCGCCCAACATCTGCAAGACCCAGGGATCCACTTTCAGCAATGCCTCAGAAAACGGGTAAGAGTAGCTACTGACAGGGTCACAGGAGGCTCACTCTAGAGTTCTGGCAGAAAAGGAAAAGGTAGCTGCCCTATGAGTCCTGGAAAGTGACACTGAGGGAACCCTGTGACCCCTGTGAAGGGAGCAAAGCCTATTCCTGAGAGCAGAATTGGGGGTTTGGAGAAAGCTAGAGAAGATGTAAGACACCATGGAAGGAGAGCACACAGACCACCAGCTCAGGGGAGAGGCCAGCCTCCCCCTCAGACACAGCCCAAAGGATTCACACTGAGCTGGGGAATCAGGCAGGATTCTACAAACAAATGGGGTATGCTTCCGAAAAGGTGGTGCCATCAACTCTATGCAAGCCAAATGGAAACACTAAAATGAAGAATACTGAATTCAAGGGTTTGTTAAAGAATATGAACTAATTTAACTTGGAGCAAAAAGACCAACAGAACACAAAGGGCTACTCAGATAATAATTCAGGCAAAGGAGAAGCACACAATAGTTAAAGAGTCATCAATGATAACAGCATGCAATTCTGGTGCTTGAATCACTGCTAGAAACCAGCATACAGGCTTCAGGATGTCAGTCTCTGGTGACTAAAGTTCTCAGCAGTGTGCTCTTGTTGGGGGAAGTAACAAGAAAACATGAGCAAGCAGCCCGTGTCTTTGACAAACAAATCAAACACCTTCATGAGAATCTGCAACGGAAGGACAGCTGGATTCACCGAGGCACACTGTTTGTAGGTATTTTCTATTATTTCTCTCTTCACAATAAAGACATGTGTTGAATAGCAATGTTCACACTGCCTGGGCTTCAGAGGACCAGAAACACTGTGCATCTGGGCTTCAAACAATACTTCTGTCGTAATATCTTGAAATATCTATACCCTGGTGTGGCTTTATGGCTGCTGAGAATTCGGTGGGGTAAAGCAGGTTAGCAGTTTGAAATCTTGTGGAAAAGGAATATTCAGCTCCTGTCTTTAGAACTTGCTATTGTGTGGCTTCGTGGTGAGCTTCAGAGTAAATGGCTCCCACTGACTACCATCAGACGTGCCTGTCTTTTACGCAGCACCATCAGTGTGCAGTCAGAAACAACTCTTCATAGACAAATGGTTCATGTGTTCAATCCACAGCTGGTATGATGGGCTTTGCCTGAAGTGCGAGCAAGCAGATCCAGTAACACTGAGAACTGTGCCCAGGTAGCACAAGGACCCACAGACTTGCCCTGGTAATTGTTTTATATTACATCCACTCAGGATGCCATTGTGCTCAGAGCCGAGCTCCTTGGAGGGTTCCACAGCCCCTGTGGTTACCTGAGTAGCCAGCAGTTAAGGGCTGAAACACTATCACCCACAGCCTGGGAAGGGAAGGTTCTTTCATATATTCACAAGTTCCAGTGCCTGAAGCAACTTCAAGCTGCGAGTTTGATAACGGGAAGCCTGGCTTCCCTGGCAGGCATCCCAAGGGCTCTTCCTCACTAGGGTGCAGTGACTCTCCTCACCGGGCCGGTGGAATTTCAAAGTGAAGAATGTTCCCGTTTTCTTTTACCTGTCTGGGGCCTGGCATCTCTTACATGTTCTTTGGATGCTGCATTGGCTAACGCCATCAACCTTAGCAGGATCCAGAAAGCATCCAGAATACAAGCTTTCTGGGTGCCGTGTCTAGACTGGATTGGTTGAGGTGGGACAGCCTACCCTACATGTAGACCATCCCACTTCCTGGGCTGGAGGGCTAGATAGCACTGAAAGATGAAAGTGAATCTCAACTGCAGGGAGGCAGCTGCTTCACTCGGCCACCACAGCTTTCCCACCAGGACAGACTATCATCATCCTCCAAGTTGTGAGCCAAAACAAACCCTTCCTCTCTCAAGTTGTCTATCCTGGGCACTTCGCCACAACAATAGGGAACGTTACTAATACAGTCTGAGTCTTCTGGACCTGTTCATTATCAAAGTGACAGGTTCTCTGCTGGCCTTCCACAGGCTTGTCCATAAGTATTATCTTGAATCATATAAAGCCACCACATAGCTAATACCTCTCT
>JADRCD010217640.1:27431-49416 GCA_019843815.1 Montemys delectorum | reverse complement strand
GAAGGAAGGAAGGAAGGAGAGAAGGAAGGAAGGAAGGAAGGAAGGAGAGAAGGAAGGAAGGAAGGAAGGAAGGAGAGAAGGAAGGAAGGAAGGAGAGAAGGAGAGAAGGAAGGAAGGAAGGAGAGAAGGAGAGAAGGAAGGAAGGAAGGAGAGAAGGAGAGAAGGAAGGAAGGAAGGAGAGAAGGAGAGAAGGAAGGAAGGAAGGAAGGAAGGAAGGAAGGAAGGAAGGAAGGAGAGAAGGAAGGAAGACAGAATATTAAAAAAAAATCTCTTTAACTCTAAAAAAAAAAAAGAAGAAATACAGAATATAATGATACCAGTGTTCCCATTCTCCAACTAGAAACCAGCTCATACTTTCCTTCGTTTTTAGTCCCTACTACCTTAATTCAAAAGGTGACTGCTAGTGCTGGTGGAGGCCACTGGCAAGACCACAGACTGGTGTCTAAAGTACACTTTTGGGGTTTTATTTGTTTGCTGTTGGTATTTTTTGTTTTTGAGATAGGGTCTCGCTCTATAGCCAGACTGACCTCAAAACCACTCTGCCTCCGAATTCCTAGTGCTAATACCCCAGGAGTGAGCTGACCTTCCAGGCTACTGTATGGAATTTACATTCTACTCAAACACACTGAATAACAACAGATTCTAGTATCACAACCTCTGGCAGTGAACAAAACCACCCACACTGCACTGTTTTTCCCCACTTACTCCCAGTTTAGTCCAAACCAGCACCGCCATACTCCCCCAGACGTTGCCCTGCTCTGGACATCACACCCCGTCCCCCCTGGATGCTGCCCTGTTCTGGACAGTCCACAGCACAGGGTCCCCAGCAGGCTTACACATCCAAAGACCATGTGTGCAAGATGTCTACAGATAGATGTTTTATGCTGTGCTTACAAACCTTTCGAAAGGCCTTGAGTCTCAGCACTCCAGAAACAGAGACAGAAGGATCTCTGTGAATTTGAGACTAGCCTGGTCTACACAGTGACCTACAGGACAGCCAGGACTACAGAGAGACTTTAACAAAACAAGCTGGTACTGGTGGTGCACAGCTGTAATCCCAGCACTTGGGAGGCAGAGACCAGTCTAGTCTACAGTGTAAGACCTGGGACAGCCAAGACTATGCAAAGATACCGTTTCTCAAAAATAAACAAGTTAATTAATAAATCAAAAACAAGAAAACTGGGCTGGCGAGATGGCTCAGCGGGTAAGAGCACTGACTGCTCTTCCCAAGGTCCTGAGTTCAGATCCCAGCAACCACCGTAATGAGATCTGACGCCCTCTTCTGGTGAGTCTGAAGACAGCTACAGTGAATTACACCGGAGTGAGAGGGGCCGGAGAGTGGGGCTGGCAGAGGTCCTGAGTTCAATTCCCAGCAGCCACACACATGATGACTCATGGCCATCTGTACAGCTACAGTGTACTCATACACATAAAATAAATAAAATAAATCTTTAAAAAAACAAAAAACAAGAAAACCCCTTTTGTACACTTTCAGGGTAAGCTAAAATGTAACAAACTTTCTAAACCAGAAAGCACTAACTTGTACCTGGAAAAATCAAGCACCTGACACTTCCTACACTCTGCACCTCAGCATGTCTGAAAGACAGCTTAGAAAGAGCTGCTCCAGAGCCTCCACAGGGGAAGCAGAAAGCCAGGCAGAGAATGGGGTACCTCTGTCACTACAAGCCTCAGGTGCCACCTTTCCCTAATCCTCTTCCCAAAGGTGCCAGAAGCCATGGTGCCTTCCCACTATGGTCCCCAGATAGAAAAGAGAAGAGGGAGGAGGAAGGTCATGAACACTAGCAGACTCTCTCTTACAGGTGACAGGACACAGAGCCTCCTCCCTTCTGGCTGTAAGGCGCCTCTGTGTGGGCTCAGCCTGACCTCTCATCCACTCAACTGTTCTCCTGAAACCTTGTTACCCTGAACACATACAGTTCAGAGAGAATCTGTTCACCAATAAGGAAACTCTTTTTCAAAATTTTTGGGGCTGGAGAGATGGCTCAACTGTTAAAGCATGCACTACTCTAGAGAGCCTGAATTTGATTCCCAGCACCCACGTCAGGCGGCTCAGGCCTGTCCTAATTCTAGCTACAGGGCTTTGAAACCTCTGGCCTCTGTAGGTCTCAGCACTCATACGTACCTATCTATATAATTAAAAATAAAATACAGTCATGCATATACCTTTAATGCTAGCACTTAGGAGGCAGAGACAGGCCAATCTCTACAAGTTCAAGGCCAGCCTGGTCTACGGAGCAAGTTCCAAGACAGTCAGGATTACACAGAGAAACCCTATCTCTGAAAAAAACAAAACAAAACAAAACAAAAAAAACACAAGAACAAATAAATTTTTCTTAAAAAATTGTTGCCGGGCAGTGGTGGTGCATGCCTTTAATTCCAGCACTTGGGAGGCAGAGGCAAAGCAGATTTCTGAGTTCAAGGCCAGCCAGGTCTACAGAGTGAGTTCCAGGATAGCCAGGTCTACACAGAGAAACCCTGTCTCGAAAAACCAAAAACCAAAAACCAAAAACAACAACAACAAAAAAAATTGTTAGCATGAGATCAATAGATAGACCATTTGCCCAGCACAAAATCCAGGATTTGATCCTTGGCACTACATAAATGCTTATCTACAATTTCAACATTCAGGAAATATACAAGATGATCCTTAAGTTCAGGATCACCCTCCAACACAGGGCATCTGTGAGTGGACTGACACACAGCCTGTCACTGGTTAGCCTGTAATAATGATCATCAATAAGCACAAGAGAATAGTTTGAGCCGTTTGCTTGGCTCCCACCATTCAGAGGTCAGAGTAGACATTGGAAGGTTGCTCAGCTAAGGCAGGAGGCCTCGGAATACATGTCCTACAGAGAAAAGCTGGGAGCTGGAGCATGGATCCTCTCCTCTTCCACATGATTCCACCACTACCATTAACAGTTTAACACTGCTGTGAGTGGAACAAACGCTCTCTCTGTAGCTGGGGTTTATAAGCTGAATCTGTATCTAAAAAGTCACCTAAGCCCCAAACACCCAAGTCAGTCTCTGGACTAGTCCTGAGTCAAAGCGAGCCTACAAACACTGGCTGCCTCCAGACAGACTGCATGTGGGTTCAGAGTCATTCAGAAGACTCCATGGGTCATAGCTAGTTCCCCTCACTACACAGCTCAGCCCAGGGCACATACAACACCTCACACTACATGAGACTGAAGTGGCAATCTTAGGGGGGGAAAAACACCCAAGCCTTCTAACTTCCTGCTGAAGCTTTGCTGTAAAGTAGCAGTGGCCAGCACCGAAGAGAACCCTGAGCAGCCAGTCACCCTACTCCTAAGAGACTACGGGCCAATGAGCTGGCCCAGAGGAAAAGCACTTGTCCCAAGAGCTTGCTGACCTGAGTTTGATCTCTAGACTCAAGTAAAGATAAAGGAGAGAATCAATTCCACAAGGCCATCCTCTACTCTGAACCCATGGCATGGCACATGCACCCTGCTACACACACATCATACACTCACAAACACACACAGTAGACTTTTAAAATTAAAAATAAAATAAAACCAGACCACACATCTTACCAAGGATCATCCGAAGAGCAGTGGCCTGCCCTTGTTGGCTGCAGCACTTCTCTTGCTTGCCAAGAGAAACTAAGACGACATTGGTAAGCTAAAGATACTACTAACGACAAAATGAGTTCAGCGGCTCACTTGTAAGACAACTGTTCTCATAAATCCCAAGTTTGGGTCTCAGCTCCAGGAGGTCACCATCAGTGAACTCATAGGCACACACCCCTACAGACACACAGGCACACAGAAAAAGATTATCAATTTTTAAAATAAAAATTGAAATCCCTCTGCTTAATGGAGATAAAATTTTAGTAAAGATGTACAAATACCACCCAAAGCCTTTACCCTTTATTTCTTTAATACAGAAATTTTGCTTGAAGTAGTCCTGTCCCTAGTTCTGTCTGCAGAGCTTGCCTACTTAATAAATTTCTAGAAATATTGTTAGATTAACATTTTTATTTTACATGCATAAGTATTTTGTCAAAATGTCTATCTCTGTCCTATATGCTTGCCTGGTGCCTTTGGAGGTCAGAAAAATGCTTCAGGTCCCCTGGAACTGGTGTTATATAATATATAGCTGTGAGCAGCCTTGTGGGAGCTGGGATTCAAACCCATTCTTTGAGGGTAGCCAGGGCTTTTAACCACAGAGCCATCTCTGCAGTCTTAGCTATCTAATTTTTTTTTTAAAGACTCATTTATTTTATTTCTTTTTTTTTAATTGGTTATTTTATTTATTTACATTTCAAATGTTATCCCCCTTCCTGGTTTCCCCTATATTTTTATTTATTTATTTATTTTCGAGACAGGGTTTCTCTGTGTAGCCTTGGTTGCCCTGGAATTCACTCTGTAGACCAGGCTGGCCTTGAACTCAGAAATTCCCCTGCCTCTGCCTCCCAAGTGCTGGGATTAAAGGCATGCACTACCACTGCCCAGCTTCTATTTCTATGAGTACACTGCTGCTGTCTTCAGACACTCCAGAAGGGTGCATTGGATCCCATCACAGATGGTTGTGAGCCACCATGTGGCTGCTGGGATTTGAACTCAGGACCTCTGGAAGAGCAGTCGGTGCTCTTACCCGCTGAGCCGTCTCTCTAGCCCTGGCTATCTAATATTTTTATGGAAGAAATGTTTAGTTCTGGAAAAGGTAAGTGCTTGTGAATATGTTGGAGGCTTGGGCACTCCATACTCCATTCCTTCCTTTACTATAAGTGATCATATATGTGTCTTTCCTGCTATGTTAGGGAAATGGCCTGAGAGTCCAAATCAGAGGCTGTATAGAAATACTGCACATAAACAGCAGACATAAATACTGACCAAATGCTGGGCAGTGGTGGCACACGCCTTCAATCCCAGCACTTAGGAGGCAGAGGCAGGCGGATTTCTAAGTTCAAGGCCAGCCTGGTCTACAGAGTGAGTTCCAGGACAGCCAGGGCTATACAGAGAAACTCTGTCTCAAAAAACAACAACAACAAAAAAACAAAAAAACAAAAAAACAAAAACAAAAACCAAACCAAAAAAAATACTGACCAAATGATCTCAAGTTTGGTCCAAAATGAGTATTTGGATATATACTTATTACAAGTGTTTAGTTAAAGCTTTTTTTTAAATTGGAGGTACACAGCTCTGAGCATCTCTTTTCTTTGTATTATAAACGTTAATATAGTCTTCATTTTTTTACCATATGTTATATTGAAATAGACACTGCAATAAAAACAAAGTGAAATTTAAAAATACAAATAAACTTTAGCACAAATCTCCCTGCTTAATGGTGATGACAGCTCAAGTTCATTCAGAAGTGCCCGGAGACACCACTGGGGCAGCACGCGCTCTTATATGAATAAATCAGTCTCGATTCCTTAAGTCCCTAAGAATGAAAGGAATTAGAATCTTTAACTGGGAAAGAATGCTGACGGTTCTGAAAAGGAATTTAAGTGTGTCTTGTGTGAAGTAAGCAAATAATGATTAACCCTTCATTCCCAGGAGAGCTGCTCCTGAATCCTGTCAAGTACCCATGCAGTGCCAAAGGAAAGCAGCTCGCTAGACCCCCCCAACACTCAACAGGCTTGTCCCAGAAACACTCCAGTTCTGCTCTCTTGGGATGGGGGCCTCAGCATCTATTAGCACCTGGGGACTCACAGTGGCTCATCCACCAAGCCACCACGTGATGACACGCACATGTACTGTCCCCTCTGCCCACTAGGAAGCTATGATTGTCAGTTGTTCCAGCAACAGCCTCACGTGCTGTTCCCACCCTAACTCAACAAGACAAGATAAACTCATCTCTAAAGGGCCTTTAAAACGCAAAATGTAGCCGGGCGGTGGTGGCGCACACCTTTGATCCCAGCACTTGGGAGGCAGAGGCAGGTGGATTTCTGAGTTCGAGGCCAGCCTGGTCTACAGAGTGAGTTCCAGGACACAGCCAGGGCTACACAGAGAAACCCTGTCTCGAAAAACCAAAACCAAAAATAATAATAATAATAATAATAATAATAATAATGTGATTATAGTTTATCTTACTGAAAAAATAAAAATGACTAGTACCTATTGTCTTCAACCCCCAGCACCACTAATTAACTAATTAAAGAATGAATGAAAATCAGCCAGATGTGACCAGATACACGCCTGCCATCCCACCACTCCAGAAGGTGAGGAAAATTATCTGCAGGCCATCCTGGACTACAGAACAAGTTCCTGACCAACCTAGGCAACACAGCAAGACCCTGTCACAAAGCTAGGAAGTGAAGTCTACAGCAAAGCTCATGCAAGACTGGCCAAACTGCCACAAGCACCCAGAGACCTGAAAACACAGACTGCCCATGTTTTAGTCCATGCACAGCCAGGATATTCGAGTGGGACCTGAGGCAGGAAACTGCAGTGACGGCCCTATACCTGCTGTTTATAGGTCTGGCAGAAGCCCAGGGTGGAAGCTAGAAGAAAGAAGGCAGACATTAAACTGGGTCAGACACTAAAACTGGCAGGGTCAGATTATAAAAAGGAAACTGATTTTAAGGTAAAGGCTCGCACTGTACTTCACACCCACCTTACCTTCACACTACAAATGGGGGGGGGGGGGGGTACAGCTGAGCTCCAGCTCCTGGGAGAGTGCATTGTGAAGGCTCCAGAGCACAGCCCTGGCATCTGAAAAGCCGGAGCCAGAGCAGCCTGGCGTCTCAAGCTCTGCCCCTGAGTAGAGCCACTAGGAAGCTTGAGGTTGGCATCTGGTCTACAGTGGCACCTCCCAGGCAGCCAGGATGAGGACTCTCAACCCCTAAGAGGGCACAATCCTTAAAAAGCGCGGCTTGATACTGCAATTATGTCATACAGCTTTTAACTCTTAATATTTATTTTATTGGATTTTTTTTTTCTTTTCTTTCTCCACCTAGCGCCCTTTGGTTTTCTGAGACAGGGTCTCTCCATATACCCTGGCTATCTTAGAACTCACTATATAGACCAGGCTGGTCTCAAATTCAGAGATCCTCCTGTCTCTGCCTCCTAAGTGCTGGGATTAAAGGCGTGCGCCACCATGCCCAGCCCTTATTATTTGAATGTATTTGTGTACACATGCCCAGTGGGGCCAACCCTATCAGGGCTCAATGAGTGCCTCAGTGCAAGCCCTCCTAACCCTGAGGAGACTAGCTGGGTACCTGGAATTAAGTCCTGGTTCTTAAAATAGATGGACAGCTAAACAGGTCAGATGACCACAAGTGTTAGGTGGAGACAATAGACATGCATTTGAATAGACATCTCCAGATAGAAAGGTGTGAAACCACAGTGTGAATTGGCATCTCCAGATAGATAGGTATGAAACCATGACCTCAGTGTGAATTGGCATCTCCAGATAGATAGGTATGAAACCATGGCCTCAGTGTGACTAGGCATCTCCAGATAGATAGGTGTGAAATCAAGGCCTCAGTTTCATCATACCCCCCTAAAGTCAAACATTCTTCCCTCTGCAGAGCCTGACTTGAATTCGATATCTACAATGCCCAGGCCAGAGGGTGGAGACACGGCTCACATGTGCTCTGTCACTCCACCTCCAAGTGAACCAAATGCTTTGGGCTTCCACGGGCACCTTCTTTACCACCCTGCCACTGCAGTGAATGAGAAATATAATCCCCAACTGGTTTCTTCTTTTGCAGAAAGATAGTAAGGGAAATGCTTCTAGTTAGACTATCAGAAATGAGCATAGCTAAAGAATGCTTCCTGCAATCAGGTCCTGCGAGAGACACTAGAAAGTATAAACACGGGTGCTACTGCTAACCCATGCCATCAAGGCTAGCCTGGATGCGCCCAGTGGCTCAACCCTATCAAACTGTTGGCCCTGGTGAAAGAGGCTGTGTCAGAGGGAGGAAGCCCAGACCAGCAAGCCCTGGCCTCGTGGAAAGGTCTCACTTCAGTTTCACAACTGAGCACTTTTGGAGTAAGAAGCTGCCTTAGATGCCAGGAAGGCAGAGGGGAATTACCTGTCCTTTATGCTCTTTCTAAAAAGGTAATAAAGATATTAGCAACCAGGAACCTTACTTACTGTCTTCAGGATCACCTCAGCTAACTTGTCTCAATTATCATTTATTCACCCAGTAAGCTCCCTGTGGGCACTGGTGACTAAGCTATGAACAAGAAGGCAGCTTTTATACTACCTGCTCAAATCCAGGCCTAGGTCCTTGTGGCAGACAGCAGTTATAAATTATGATATTCAGGGCAGGGGCAATGTCGGCTAGTGTGAAAGTGTTGTCAGGGAGTCAAACCTCTCGAAGGACAAGAAGGATCCAGAAAGCAGGAGAGAGCAAAGTATGAGAAGCCCCTCAGGAGGCCTGAGAGCTGATGAACGATTCAGGGAGTGGCCTGGAGAAGACGCAGGAGCAGCAGTGCAAGACAGGCAAATTACCATCACAAACTATTTCCATCCAGAGTCACATTAATAAGTCTGGGACTGGCAGCATGGCTAAGTGGCTGAAGACATTCAGGACACACACTGCAAATGAGAGCTGGAGCCCCAGAACCCACATAAAGCTGGAAGCTGTCTTCTGACCTCCACAGGCACTCTGTGGCATATGTGCCTACATATATACACCATTCATACACACACGCACATACATGCATGTACACACACACCATTCACATACATGTACATCATTCATACATAGGCATCATTCATACACACACACACCATTCAGATACACATACATCATTCATACACACCATTCACATACATGTACATCATTCATACACACACACACACACACACACCACTCATTGGCACACGACATCATGCACATGCATACTTATTCACATATACACTAAATGAAATAAAAAATAAATAAATCTGACCTTATCTTAAAGGATAGGCAGCTACAAAATTTAAGGAGCAACTGTTTTTGTTCAATAGCCCTCTCGGTGATTAACTCAATTCTCTCCCAACCCTCTTACATTTGGCTGTTAACTTCCATAAATAATCTGTCAGAGCACTTGGGAGGTTGAGGCAGGAGGACTGATGTTAGGATGAGGCTACCCTGAGCTAGAGTGAGACCCTATTACAAAACAAAAGAAAAAGAAAAGAAAACAACAAACCAAACAGACATAAAAATGTGATTTAAGGTCTAAGTGAGTAATTTCTAGTTTGCAAGAACTGACTACTTATAAAAATTTAGTTTTGTGCTTCAGTGGGCACTATCAGTGGGCACTAACTCACAAGCCGCAAGTTGTGTAACAGAAAGGGTGTTTATAAAAATAACTCTTAAAAAGTAAAACAGTCTCTATTTTAAAGACAGGTAAAGCATCTAACTAGAGAGGAGCCCACAGAAAACATGCGTGCCCACTGACCTCATGAGACAACACTTGCGATCCCCAGTACAACAGAAGCCAGGCCTACAAGGTACTCCTCCCCACCCTGAGGCTGACTAGAACCAAAAGGCAGAAAATACAATGTTCCCCGTGAAGAGACACAAAAACTGCAGCCTTCACTCACTGTGGGTTAAAACCCCCCAAAGCAAACTGGGCAGTGGTGGCACACGCCTTTAATCCCAGCACTTGGGAGGCAGGTGGATTTCTGAGTTTGGGGCCAGCCTGCTCTACAAAGTGAGTTCCAGGACAGCCAGGGCTACACAGAGAAACCCTGTCTGGGGGAGTGGGGGAGGGAGGAGGGAACAAACAGACAAATGCCCAACGCTGCAGCTGTTTTGGAAATCACCATGGCAGTTCCTTCAGAGTTAAATACAGGCTTATCAGAAAACCAGCAATTCCACTCTCCGGTTAACACTTATGAGAAAAGAAAATACATTTTCACATACATACTTACAAATGAATGCTCAGAGCTGACTTACTTGTAGTAACTAGCCCAAAAGGCAAACACCCAAATACCCATCGTATGAATGAATAAACAAAATATGGTATGTCCATACAATGAAATATTATTCAACCATAAATAGATTATTATTCCACATGCACTACAGAATGTATAAATCTTAAAGTATGTTGACAAAGTGAGGAACAAAGACCGACAGAAGGTTGTACACATGTCTGTCCTACGACAGAGCCACAGAGGTGGTCAGTGGACTAGCACTGAGAAGGAAAAAGGCTGAAGGAAAGCTGTTGTGCACAAGGCGCTGCTCGCCTGGGTGGGGAAATACTCTCAACTGAGTTCAGTGGTTAAATGGCTGCACTGCTCTGTGACAATACCACACACACACACACACACACACACACACCATGAGTTGTGCACCTTAGATGAGTTACACTGCATGGCATGTGAGTCACAGCTCAATAAAGCCACTATAAAATAAAAAAGAATCCACTGTGCACTGTCAGAGGACTAAGTGAGGTGCTAAAATAGTAGCGAATCTTGCCCGTGAACTTCAGAACCTCAACTAGGGCAACGAAAACCCAAGAGATTCCATTACTAGACATCTAGGTCCTAGGCCGTGCTAAAATATTCATGAAGAATTCCATGTTTTCATACAGAAAGCCATCTCTAGTTTAAAAGACACTGGCAAGTATGAGAGGAGTTTTGATAACTCAGAGATCTGTGACACAGGGAAGCCATCGATGGGATGGAGCACAAGCCCAGAAGCCTTCAGCACACAGTCAGTAGCCCTCACTGTGCCACCCCAGGACAGGTCAGGCACTTCAATTACTATCTCTAAAACACCAGCTTGCGGCATATCGAAATGAATGAATGTTGTGCTCTCATAAAAAACTGAGTCTTCCACATCTGATCTGCAATTATTTTGCTAAGAAACTAATAACATCATTTCAAACACTCTATCACATAAGCATTAGAGTGACTCCCCACACAACTGGAGTGGATCCCAGAAATAATGTTTAAAAATGGAATTTAGCAATCCTGAATCTAATCCTAATTTATACATAGACATAAATGATCTGGTTGAAGTAACAAAAAAAAAACCATGAAAACTCTAGAGCTTCTGCAGTGACATTTCTCCAGGATATTTATGTTAAATAAATTCCTGACACTGAGAGACTGGAAAGATGAGACTAAGATTAAGTTAAAGCACTTGCTGCAGGCTGGAGAGATGGCTCAGCGGTTAAAAGCATTGACTGCTCTTCTGAAGGTCCTGAGTTCAAATCCCAGCAGCCACATGGTGGCTCACAACCATCTAATGAGATCTGATGCCCTCTTCTGGGGTGTCTGAAGACAGCTACAGTGTAATAATAAATCTTAAAAAGAAAAGGAAAGGAAAGGAAAGAAAAGTACTTGCTTCACCTCCAGAAAACCCAGGCTGAGCTCTCCACCTGCACAGGTGGCTCACAACCCTCTGCTACTCCAGCTCCAGGGAATCCCACGTCTCCCATGCCTATGTGCAAGGATGCACATATATGCACATAATCACCACCAACACACATATACACACCTTAAAATAATAATTAAAAAAAACTTTTAAAAAAAAAACTTTTAAATTCATCAGGCTTTAATGTACTGTCCACCAAGTAAAACACACAGATACATAGAGAGAAAGCATGTTCCAATTTCTTAAAATAGTATGTGTCCGTTTGTGTGACTGTCAACTACCAAAAGACAGGGCACTTCTAGAGCTATGATATACAGCATTCTGCTTCACCACATTTTTTTTTTCTATTTATATATGTGTCTTAGTTCTAGTCACTATTGCTGTGATGAGACACCATGACCAAGGCAGCTTGGGGAGGAAAGAGTTAATTCAGCTCACACTTCCATAGCACAGTCCATCACTGAAGGAAGTCAGGACAGGAACTCACACAGGGTAGGGACCTGGAGGCAGGAGCTGATGCAAAGGCCGTGGAGGGGTGCTGCTTACTGGCTTGCTCTCCGTGGCTTGCTCAGCCTGTTTTCTTATAGAACCCAGTACTACCAGCGGTGGCCTCACCCACAATAGGCTGGGCCCTCCTCCATGAATCACTAATTAAGAAAATACCCTATAGGCTTTCCTACAAACTCATCTTACAAGGCACATTTTTCTCAATTGAGGCTTCCTCCCCTGTGATGACTCTAGCTTGTGTCAAGCCGACTTAGAAAACTAGCCAGTACAATATGTAACCTCCTAGATTCAATGTTTAATGTTAGGCTGTCTATCCAAACACCACTGAGTGAGAAGCACACTTCCAAGTCTCCCTAGATCAGTGTTCTCTAACATATCCAGAACCAAGTACTGTGTTCATCTATCTGCTCTGAGGCTGCAGACAGGAATATGAACTACAATTTGCCTTCACAACTGAGCAGGCGGCAGGAAGCAACTGCTTGTCCTTAATCGTGTTCTTCCCTCTGCGAGCAGGCCCTGGTGTCAGGATTCTGCCAGACAAGGACAATGAGATGCATTATTATATAGGGTGACTAAGAGCCTTGCAAGTACTGTTTTAGAATATAATCCCGGTAGGGAAGGCCACGGGATGGGAGTACAACATTTTGTGCCAACCATGCCCCAACTAAACATATGTGGCCCTGTGTATAAGCACGCTCTGCGGTCAATTCTTTTTAAATGCTTGCTTACAGGAAGCAATCCTGGAAGAGATGAACAACTTGCAATTTGCTTCTCACTCTGAATCCCACGGTCGAAATGTGTAGAGCAAGCCGTTCTGACACCACAAAACAAGGGCAGCCTACATGAAGGCCAAATATAGGATGTGATTCTAAACCACGGCGGAGAGAAAGCCCGCATTTCCTTTTCCAGCCTGCAAAAACCCTTTGAACACTCCCAAAAAAGGACGTCGGGGCCGGCACCTCCCTCCGGGAGGAAGCCCCTTTCTTCTCGACAAGCCCTGCAGCCGGCCACTTCCCCCAGCGCATTCACATCACTGGAGATAGGGCTGCTGTGCGTACGCCCGCCGGGGGACCGGCGGCAGAGCTGGGCTGGGCGTCCCCACCCTCCACCTCTGATGTCATCCTAGCCATCTCGGCGCGGCTGAGCCCCACCTGCCCCGCGGGTCACTAGGTTCCACACCCGGACAGGGTTCCTCCTCCGAGCCACGCCGCTGCAGCCCGCCCCCGCCCCGGGTCTTCAGGGTCCCGGAGGCCATGCACCCGGAGCCAGGCGGAGCCCCGCCCGGACGCGCCCCGCACACCCGGCCCCGCGCACCCAGCCCCACGTGAGCGTTTCGGCCGCGGTCTCCCCGCAGCACGCAGACCCCGCCTCACGGGTGCCGGGCCCACCGCTGCCCGCAGACGGCCATTCCCCGGCCGCAGCACCCGGGCACGCGCGTGCGCCCCGCACACTCGGCGCCGCGGGCTCCTGTCAGCCCGGAGCTTCACACGCGATGACCGGAGGCCCGCCCGCCCCGGCTCGCTCGGGAGCTGCCCCTCCAGAGCGCGCGCCGCTCACCAGAGCCCGGGTGCCTGAGGCGCCGCCGAAGTCCCAGCTGCAAATCCCCGCGAAGCCTCCAACCGCTGCCGCCTCCCGCCTGGCACTGAGCGCCGCGCGGGGGAGGGGCGCGGCCGCCGCCGCCCAGGCCTCCTTGCGCAGGCCCCGCCCCCGCGCCGTGCCGCGCCCAACCAGCGCAGCCGAACCGCGCTTCGCCACGCCCACTTCCGGAAGGTCCGGGTTAGATGCCCGGCTCTCCTTAGAGCGCCCTCTCTGGTGGCACGGGAAGATGCAAGGAGGCTCGGAGCACACGCCCGGTTTCCGGAGCACTTGAATGGCCGGGTGGCCACGCCCACGGGCTCCTTCCAGCCCCACCCAGTTCTTTAGAACCAGAGCTGGCGTTCTTAAGCTCCACCCACGGCCCTGCGGAGCCTCCCTATGAGTTTGGTCGTTTGAGCGCATCTAACTGCCCACCGACTCCGTGAGCCGGGCCCGGTCCCCACCAAAGCTAACTTTCCCCAGTTCAGCGCCGCAAATCCCAGCTCGGATTTCCTGAAGCCCGGGGGAATCTATTATCATCCTATTTGCTGTATCTCAAGCCACGCCCACGGCCCTGAGAGTACTTAAACTGTAAGCCCCGCCCCACGTTCTTAGAAGCCCCGCCTCCATCAGGGCTGGTTCACGCCTCTCACCCACGCTCTCTCTGTCCTACTATCATCCAGGGCAGGGTGGCAACACACCTGGACCACACCTACCAGAGAGAGCCAAAGACTCCTTTCCTCAGGTGAAGCAATGAAGACTCCCTGGCTAAAGTCCCTCCATATGAGCATGTGGATATGTGTCCCAGCCCTATTACTCTCAAATGAACTGACCCACGGGCCATTTCACTCACCTCTGGATTTCAGTTTCCTAATCTTAAGTGTAAGGCTATCCCATTACTAGCCAAAGTCCCTTCAGAAATATCAAGCTTTGAAATACCAAGATCTAAGGAAACTGGGTCCAGGGAACTGGGCCAGCTGAGGGGTTGGGCCATTTATTTCCCAAAGCAAGGTATCTTTACAATTCGCAGGGAGATGAATTTTCACTTTGTTTTAGCCTCAGAAATGCCCAGGAATCTGTGGTCAGCGTTCAGTGGTAGAGCCCCTGAATTCCTGTTGCAGGAATTAGGTTAAACTGCCACCCCAAAACAGAAGGCATGCCGGGCAGTGGTGGTGCTTGCCTTTAGTCCCAGCATTGAGGAGGCTGAGGCAGGTGAATCTCTGTCTGTAGTTCCCGGCCAGCCTGGTCTACATACTGAGTTCCAGGACATCCAGGGGTATGTAAAGAAACTCCGTCTCAAAAAAAATAAAATAAAATAAATTAGGCAATGTATGTGTGTGTAAATTATGAGTTGTGTAAATCAAGGTCTACCAGAACCAAACAGCTTGCTCAGCAACTTTTTTATTTATTTATTTTTGGTTTTTCAAGTCAGGGTTTCTCTGTGTAGCCCTGCCTGTCCTGGAACTCACTCTGTAGACCAGGCTGGCCTCAAACTCAGAAATCCACCTGCCTCTGCCTCCCAAGTGCTGGGATTAAAGGCGTGGGCCACCACTGTCCAGCGGTTTATTTATTTTACGTGTACGCATCTGTGTATGTAATTACACCACCTGTATGCAGTGCCCTCGTAGGTCAGACAAGTCTGAGCTAGCCTGGACCTGGAGTTACAACAGATTGTGAGAGGACCCCTGTGGTGCCAGGAACCAAGAATCCACTGTAAAAGCTCTTGATTGCAGAGCACCTCTCCAGCAGGAGCTTGGTTTCTTATCTGTGACTATGATAGCAGCCCCTCCCTGGCAGGGCTCAGTTTCTGGCTTCACATACACACACACACACACACACACACACACACACACGACACCTACTGCTGTCAAGGCAGTGACTCAGCCATATGGAGAGTGGGTTGTGTTTTGCCTGTAAACAGCCTATGCTAACTGGAGGGACTCAGTACTTCATACCCGGCAAGATTGGCCATGCCACGTAAGCGGGATAGAGGCGGTAAAGCTCCTGTTGCAGTCACCGGCATATGGTGATGTGGAAAAACCAGTTGCTTTTGTTATGATCCTTATACTTAATTAAACAAGGGCATAGACTGTGGGGGTTGAGTGTGTCGGGGAGAATGAAGATCGCAGACTGCCTGAGAGAGAACTGAGAGAAACAGAGAACACAGGCCACGCCTTGGGAAACAGAAGCCATCCAGCTGAATACAGCAGGCACCAAATGCCTGATGCTGCAGAACTGTCAGAAATTCTTGCAGCAACCCAGTAGCCATTGAAAGACTTCCCAAAATCCAGCTATAAAAGTGAAGACATGGAGAATTAGAGACATTAACTTGCCTAAAGATACCCAGCATGGACCAGGTGGAATCCTTGTCTGTCTAACGGCACAGCCTGTACTCTTAGCTGGTTAGTGATTACCTGGACTGACTGCCTCAGGGGCAGCAGACGAAAGAGGAAAACCATGGACTTTGGATTTTTGACAGGTTCATTTAATTCACACTGAACTTAAGTCATTGTGTTATGGATATTAGACAAATCAGTTCCCCCCATCTTATTGGCGTGTGCGTTTGTGTGTGTGCGTGTGTGTGTGTGTGTGTGTGTGGTGTACATGCAGCTATGTGTGAAGTGGGTGTGTGCATGCCAAAGTCAAATGACGACATCAGGTGCCCTGCTGTCAATTTCCACCTTATTCTCTTGAGACCAGAGTATCTCACTGAACCTGGGGCTGGGTTGGTACCCTTCAAGAAGCCCCAGCAGTCCTCTCTTACACCTCCCACAGAGCTGGGGGCAGGAGGGTGGGAATGGGGGAAACCACAGCTGTCTCCAGCATTTAACATAGGTACTAAGGATTTGAACTCGGGTCAAGCGCTCTTATCTGCTAAGTCCCATTTCCTCACTTTTTCTCCTCTCTCTATAAAAGTACAAATGCTTCAGGAAGTGATTTGGAGGAAATAAGAGTTTGGGGTTTTGTTTGTTTGTGACCCTGAGGCTCTTAACCTAGGGCCTCTATCAGTGAGCTCACCCCAACCCTCCCAAGTACCCCTACTCATGCGTGTTGAGCCCGGATATGTCGCACATGGGAAGGCCAGAGGACAATATTGGAAGTCTTTATCACACCCTACCTTATTTCAAAAAAAAAAAAAAAAAAAAAAGCTTACCAATTACTAACTCCTGTTGTGTAACAGTTTCCTCCAAGATTGAAACATTTCATTCTTCAGGGACTCTCCTTAAGCAGAAAGATAAACAACTCAACAATACTTCATGGAAGTCCCTGAAACTGACCAGATTCACTCGCCCCTCCCTGCCAGAGTAAGCAATAAAAACCGAGTTTCTTTCAGCCAAGTCCAGCTGCAAAGAAGACTCAGAAACCAGCCCAGCTGCCTGGAAGAGGTTTAGACCAACCCAGGCACCTGGAAAGGACACTCTAACCTGTGGAGATACCTGCAGGCTGTTCAGTGTGCTCCAGGTTCCCAGCTTTGTGAGCTGGCACCCGTGCTGGGGTAGGCTTTAGTGATGCAGCTGTCTTTGAGTCCTTTCTGCTCCGGTAAGTAACCTCTCACCCATATCCCTATATAACCCCAATAAAACTCATTGTTCACCAAGTTGGACTTTGGTATTATCTGTATTTTGATCTGTCATGAGTTGCCTATCTAGGGTCCATGTGTGTTGTGTCTCCCCCGGAAAAGTTTTGTCACACAACAACTCGACTGGTTGGCCATCCAGCTCCAGGGGTCTACCGGTCTTCACACTCTAGCTCTGGAATTAGGGCTGCGTGCTACAAACCGTGATGTCTGCATTGGTGTTAGGGATCCAAGCTCAGTTCTCCACGCTTAAGTACTTGAACTGCTTCGAGAGCTACCGATCCATCTGGCCCATCCCCCCCACCCCACCCCCGCCTCCCAGTCTTTGAACAATGAAATTGGAAGTAAGATATCTGATGACTCCAAATTCCCTCAAGATGGCATCAACACAGTGCGGGTCTCAAGGACTGGGCTTTCTAGCTGCTGTCCATTTCTGTTCCTGGTCCCCCACTCCCCCCACTCCTCCTCCCTCCCCTCCCCGCCCATTCTCCCCCCTCCCCCACACTGGTGGGGCAGAGACTGTGCCCCTTACTCCACACCTGCCCACATGTAGCCAACTTGCTTCTCCAGGAGCAACAAGAAAACTGCATGACTCTTTGCTATGAGAATACTTCACCACCTCACGGCTGTTCAGCTGATAGCAAATAATTTTTCTATAGCAAATAGGGATACGAGTCTTAAGTTGCCAGGGCAACTGGAAGCTAATGAATTAGCCCCAGGGAAGCAATAAATAAATAAATAAATAAATAAATAAATAAATAAATGATTGACAGACAAGAGGCTTAGGTAATACCAGAAGTCACGTTTTCAGCCCTCTTTCTCTTCAACGAGGAGGCAGAGCAGCAGATGCTAACAGGCAGATCTTTGTGAAGATCCTATCGGGCAGGTGACACCATTGAGAATGTCAAGGCCAAGATCCAAGACAAGGAAGGCATCACACCTGACCAACAGAGGCCGATGTTCGCTGACAAACAACTGGAGGATGGCCGCACCCTGTTGGACTACAACATCCAGAAAGAGTCCACCTTGCCCAAGTTGCTGCACCTGCGCAGTGGCATCATCCAGCCATCCCTTCGTCAGCTTGCCCAGAAGTACATCTGTGACAAGATGATCTGCCACAAGTGCTACACACACCCATACCCCCGTGCAGTCAACTGCTGCAAGAAGAAGTACGGCCATACCAACAGCCTGCGCCCCAAGAAGAAGATCAAGTAAAGCTGGGACCATACTTGGTCTGTGACCCCAGGACCAAATAAGGTCCCCCTTCCATCAACTGGGGAGAAAAAAGTCATGTTTTCTAACTGACTGATAGAAGAGCTTGGAGAGCTGGGCATGGTGGCGTACGCCTTTAGTTCTAGCACTTGGGAGGCAGAGGCAGGTGGATTTCTGAGTTCGAGGCCAGCCTGGTCTACAGAGTGAGTTCCAGGACAGCCAGGGCTATACAGAGAAGAGCTTGGAGAATATTAAGATTCACCGTATATTGATTAATCTTGATTCTCTCGGCTTTGGGTATTTGTTCTGTAGAACAAGAAAGGCGCTGAGCAAGGGAGTGACTGGACTCCACTCAAGGTGTTTCCTCTTTGTCTTCTCCCCAGTGCTGGGGATTGAACCTCGTGTTACCTGTGTATCCTACTACCACTGAGCTGCCCCTCGGCCCTAGACCCTTTTCTTTTCTTCTCTGTTTTAAAGATTTTTTTTTAATTTATTTATTTCATGTATGTGAGTACACTGTCTCTGTCTTCAGACACACCAGAAGAGGGCATCAGATCCACATTACAGATGGTTGTGAGCCGCCATGTGGTTGCTGGGAATCGAACTCAGGACCTCAGTCCATGCTCTTAACCTCCGAGCCACCTCACCAGCCCTTCTTCTCTGTTTTAGAGCATTACAGAGTAACTTGTAGATGCTAAAACTAAGACAGACAAATCACCCGGAGCCTTCAGCTGTTTCCTGGCAAAATTGTAAAACAGCATCCGGAGTCTGTCACTGACATTGACACAGTCAAGATAGAAACTACACCCATCCCCAGGTGGTCTCTCCTGTCACATTGCTTCTGTCACATTGAGCTATACCTCCATCCTGCATCCTATTCCTTCACTGCTGGCCAGCACTCACTGAAATTTCTGAAATGTTGGCTTTCTAAACACTATCATAGAAATGAAATCATATAATCCACAACCCATAGGTATCGATCCTTTACACCCAGGGCAAAGCTCGGGAGCACCGTCTTTGCACATATGAATAGTGTGTTGCTTCGTAGTGCTGAGAAGTGTTCCGTGGTATATATGTACTTCACTATGTAAATATTTAAAACATTTACATTATGAGGACTGGAGAGGTGGCTCAGCATTTAAGAGCATCAACTGCTCTTGTAGAGGACCAGGGTTCAGTTCCCTGAATGCACAGGGTGGCTCAAAATCACCTGTAACTCTAGTTTCAAGGGATTTGATGCCCTCTATTGGCATAAAGTACAAATGATACACATATGTGCACACGGGCAAAACACTCATACCTTATATGTATTTACATATGTGTACATAAATATGTATATTACATCTGTGTATATACATATTTATGTGTGTGACATACATAAATACACACACACACACACACACACACACACACACACACACACACACACGGAACTAGAGAGATACCTCTGCTGTTAAGAGTACTGGCTGCTCTTCTAGAAGACCCAGGTCTGATTCTTAACACACAAGGTGGCTCATGACCATCTGTAACTCCAGTCACCTAAACACTTTGCTTTTGCCATTCATGAAGTCAGAGATAAAACAGTCCAGTGAGAAACTTGGTCTTAAAACAAACAAACAAACAAAAAAAAACTGATGCTTGCCTTTAATCCCAGCACATAGAAGACAGAGGCAGGTGGATCTCTGTGAGTTCAAGACCAGCCAGGGCTATATAGAGATATCCTGCCTTAGAACAACAACAATAAATAGCAGGGGAGGGCGGCTAGAGAGATGGCTCAGTGGTTAAGAGCACTGACTGCTCTTTCAGAGGTCCTGCGTTCAATTCCCAGCAACCACATGGTGGCTCACAACCATCTGTAATGAGATCGGATCGGATGCCCTCCTCTGGTGTGTCTGAAGACAGCTACAGTGTACTCACATACATTAAATAGATAAATAAATAATTCTTTAAAAAATCAAAAACCTATATTTAAAAAAAAAAGTAGAGAATGACAAAGGAAGACTTCCAAGGTTGACTTCTAGCCTCTACACACAGATTCGAGCAGGCCTGTTGACACACACAACATGAGAGGCAGAAGCTGGAGGATCACTGTAAGTTTAAGACCAGCCTGGTCTACACAGGAGTTCCAGACCACTAGGGCTACATCCTCTCAAGATCCTGTCCCAGAAATCAATAAGCCATGCGTGATGGCCCACCCCATGCCTGTATTTGGGCCCGTCTCCCAGGACTTGGGAGCTAAGCATACAGGATTAGGAGTTCACGGTCAGCTTTTGATATTTAAGGATTTTGAGGCCAGTCTGAGCTGCCTCAAAATATACACAGATGAAACCTGTGTCAAGAAAATGTGTATATCTGCGTACCACTTGTGTGCATGGTATTTGTAGGGGCAAGAGAGAATAGGATGTCCTGGAGCTGGAGTTACAGATTGTTGTGGGGTGCCATGTGGGTGCTGGGCACTGGACCTGGGTCCTCTGGAAGAGCAGACAGTGCTCTGAACCACTGAGCCATCCCTCTAGCCTGATTTTAAAAATATATTCATTTTTATTTTTGTAAATTATGTATACATGTTGTGCACATACGTTCAGGTTCCCTGATGCAGTCCTGGGAAGTGAACTCAAGTCCTCTGGAAAGAACAGCCCCTGTTCTAAATGACTAAGCTTTCTTTGAGGTCCTGTTTTGTTTGATTTTCAAAACAAGATCTCACACAGCCTTGAGGCCTGGTCTGGCCTCAAACTCACTACATAGCTACGACTGGCCCTCTCGGACTCCTGTGAACAAATTCATTTAGAGAAACCAACAATTCCTCCACAGGCAATGCCCCCATGACCTAATTACCTGGCTTAAGACCTCCCCTTTCCCCTTTTTAAAGTTATATTGAGTCCCAGCACATGAACCTTAGCATGTGAGTTCACAGATGTGGAACCCATGAATCGTTGCGGATCAACCATGTATATCTGAGGACATGTATCAAACTCCTGTTCACTGTGGACCCACCCTTGCTGGGTAACAACAGAAACTAGGGAAGTTCATTTTGGTGCTCTGTACTAAAGACGTCATCAGAGAAGCAGGGTGTGGCTAGCTGCAGGAGACATTTGGTACCCCTCGGAGGGGCAAAGATAACCCCAGGACCCAACTTCTACTCAGTCCTTCATGAAGTCAGTGCCTTTGGCCTTCAAGTGTTCACACCTCTGGGTAGGTCTGTGGCTCAATAGAAACATGGAGTGTGGTCTCAGACTACTCTCTGTAAGGGAGAGTAATCGGGTTACCAGAAGCTATGGGACTTTCTCAAGCAGGAAGGAATTCTCTAAAGGAATATATGTTACTTAAGGCTGTACAAAGACCTCCCAGATGTGCTGGTCTCCTTGGAGACTCGGAGACGCTAAAGATATAGCTCAGGCTCCTGAGAACCAGACAGCCAATGGAGTGGTGTCAAGTTCAAGCAGTAAGTTCTGAGAATCAGAAGCTTCGAGAGCGCAGAAGACTGGAGTCCTAGCTCAAACAAACAGAGGGAAGCTGGTTGTGGTGGCCCAGGCCCTTAATCCCAAAATATGGGAGCTAAAGCCCCGAGTATCCTCTGGGCTACAAAATAAAGTCAACCTGGGCTGTGTGTGACCCTATCTCACAAACAAACAGGTAGCAGGCAGATGGAGAAGAAAGTCACCCTTCCTCAGGCTTTGTGTTCAGGCTCGTGGTGGGATATATGACATGTGTATCCATGGGGAAGTGGGATATATGGCGTGTATCCATGGGGAAGTGAGATAAATGGCGTGCATCCATGGGGGAGTGGGATATATGGCGTGCATCCATGG
>JADRCD010217640.1:0-18635 GCA_019843815.1 Montemys delectorum | reverse complement strand
GGAGGAGGAGGAGGAGGAGGAGGAAGAGGAGGAGGAGGGGAAGGAGGGGGAGGAGGAGGAGGAGGAGGAGGAGGAGGAGGAGGAGGAGGAGGAGGAGGAGAGGAGAGGAGAGAGAAGAGAAGAGAAGAGAAGAGAAGAGAAGAGAAGAGAAGAGAAGAGAAGAGAAGAGAAGAGAAGAGAAGTAGAGGCCAGCCATGACCATGTGGAGAGAGGGGAGAAGGGAATGGAGAGAGAGAGGGAGCAAGAGTACAAGAAGCTAGAGAGAGGCAAGAGAGGAACAAGAGAGAGAGAGAGGCCGAGCAGTGGTGGCACATGCCTTTAATCCCAGCACCTGGGAGGCAGAGGCAGGCGGATTTCTGAGTTCAAGGCCAGCCTGGTCTACAGAGTGAGTTCCAGGACAGCCAGTGCTATACAGAGAAACCCTGTCTCGAAAAGAGAGAGAGGAGAGAGAGAGAGAGAGAGAGAGAGAGAGAGAGAGAGAGAGAGAGAGAGAGGAGGGGGCAAGCAGCCTCTCTTATAGTGGGCCCAGGCCTACCTGGCTGTTGCCAGGTAACTGTGGGGTGGAGATTAGACAGAATGTTAACAGGGCCTACTTCTCATTTAATGAGATAGCACTTAAGTTCTAAGCCAAGTGTAGGGCTTTTTTTCCCCCCTTCTGTATAGGCCTGGCGGTTCTGGAACCCATTCTGTAGACCAGGCTGGCCTTGAACTCAGAAATCCGCCTGCCTCTGCCTCCCAAGTGCTGGGATTAAAGGCTGACTGACTGCTCTTCCGAAGGGCCTGAGTTTGGATCTGTTATGAGATCTGTCACCCTCTTCTGGTGCATCTGAAAACATCTACAGTGTATTAAGCCTGAGTGAGTGGGGTTGAGCTAGTGGGGCCCTGAGTTCAATTCCCAGCGGCCACATGATGGCTCACGGCCATCTGTACAGCTACAGTATACTCATACACATAAAATAAATTAAAAAAAAAAGGTGTGCATCACCACCGTCCAGCCCCTCCCAGGGATCTTACCTGTCAGGGTTTAAAGATGGTGATGCCTCATCCTAAAATGACCTTGAAACCTCTTCCTTGACATGACAAAGCTCCAAGGTGACCGACCGGCTTGTTGAGGGAATGGATGCAGTGTTCCCAGGGAATGGATGCAGTGCTCCCAGGGAATGGATGCAGTGCTCCCAGGGAATGGATGCAGTGCTCCCAGGGAATGGATGCAATGTCCCCAGGGAATGGATGCAGTGTCCCCAGGCAATGAATACAGTGTTCACAGTTAATGAATGCAGTGCTCCCAGGGAATGAATGCAGTGCTCCCAGGGAATGGAATGGAATGGATGCAGTGCTCCCAGGGAATGGAATAGAATGGATGCAGTGTCCCCAGAGAATGGATGCAGTGCTCCCAGGGAATGGATGCAGTGTCCCCAGAGAATGGATGCAGTGCTCCCAGGGAATGGATGCAGTGTTCCCAGGGAATGGATGCAGTGCTCCCAGGGAATGATTGATTGCAGTATTCACAGGGAATGAAAACAGTGTTCCCAGACCTGAGAGCAGTCGTTTAAAGCAAGGCCAACTTGCACAGCCTCTCAGTTCCACATGTGCTTGCTTGCCGGTCCACTTTCTATTAAGTTCTCATGCAACATGAAGTCTTTGCCAGATACGCATCTGGGCTTTGCAGGGAAGGCGGATGGTGGCCACACTTATCTTAGACTCCCAACCATGAGCTGAATGAACTTTGCTTAATAAATGATCTGGTCTCAGGTGTTCTATGATAGCAACAGGAAACAGACAGACCAAAGCACCCAGCTTCAGAGACCCAAATTATGACACACTCTTGTTTCCTTCCTCTACTGGCCCTTGTGACTCCTCACTTCCACCTCCTGTCTCTATCCTGCCGTCTCTCTCACATGCAGGTCAGCTAACCATTCAGTGTTCTTTCATGCCAGGCCCCACGCTGGCAATCTCACTGAGTCGCTGGAGCCGCTCCCCACTGGCCTCCTTCTTTCTCTCCAAAATGTTTCCCACCCAAGCCTTGAGTGGTGTCTCTAGCACAGTGCGCCTGCGACCCTTTCTGTGTTGAGGCCAGTGTCCCGTGTGTGTGCTGTCCTCTAGACACACGTGTGGCTGAGGACACTTGAAATGAAGCTCGGTGGCTGAGGAACAGTAGTAGTTTACTTTTTGTAAAGTTTGGATGCACGGGTCTGGAGGGACACTCGCGCCCCATGTAGTTTCGAGCCCTGCCCCCACGCTCCAGGGCCCCCCATGCTCAACTCTAGTTTCCTGATAATGACCTACAACATTCATCATGGCCGGGCCCTTCCCATCACCTGTCCTGGCCACTGTCAGTCACACTGGCTTGCTTAGAGTCTGTGGAAACGGTAGCACTAGCTCCCCACTCCACCCAGAACATTCTTCCTACACACAACCCCCACTCTTTTATCTCACTATTTCTGGGTTCCCTTCTGGCTTCTTACACATGGTTTGGAAACTTTGTGTCATTGTGAGGGGCTGCAACAGTGCCAGGCTGCCCATGCTGGCTGGCTGTCCACCAGAGATGTCCTCCAGAGATTCCCCCAGGCTAACACAGGAAGGGGCTTTACGGGGAAGAGGGATGGTGGCCAGCAGGAAGGGCGGGACATGTGCCCATTTTCTTTAAGAATCAGCCATTGCAGGGAAAGCTACAGAAATGACGAGTAGCCTTGGAGAGAGAGCATGGCGTTTGGAAGTCCCACAGGCCTGACAGGAACATAGAAGTATATTGGTCAGGGGCACACCCCATCTCCCCAGCTCTTATCCATTCAGGTCTTCTGTGAATACAATATAGCCCCAGAACCCCGGGGGAGCGCTCTTGTGAGAAGAGCTGGATATTGTGCCCATATTAATCCTAGCACTTGGGAAGCCAAGTAAGGAAATTCTGAGTTTCAGGTCAGCCTGGGCTACATAGTGGGACCAAAAGAGAATTAGACATCAGGACAGCAGAAGGGGTGTCGCTGCAGTGTGGCAGAAGAAAGTCTGTGTGGATCCAATGTACACCCAGGTGGAACCCTTCTGTGATGTTCGTGGGGGGTGGGAGAGTGGGGGGTGAGGGCTTGGGTATGGGTGGGCAGGAGTGTGTGTGTAAGCCTTCTGAGATCCGGTGTGTGCGTGTGCGTGTGCGTGTGCGTGTGCGTGTGCGTGTGTGTGTGTGTGTGTGAGAAACCCTCCTGTGATGCCGATGTGTATGGGGTCCTCCAGGGAGGAGAGGAAACTGAGATGCCGCCCATCCTCTGGGGGAGAAGAGAGATTGTCCTGAAGGTCTCACAGCCAACCTGCAGCGCCAGCCCACATCCTCAGCAGATCAAAGTAAAGCCTGCTCTGCAAGACACTGATCCGTGGCTGGGAGGTTGACCTGGAGTCCCACAGGCACTGCCAGGAGGTCAGTAGGCGTGGCCCAGAGAGCTGTGTGATGGTGGGTTTGAGGGTAAGAAACCTCTCTCACTCTATCCTTTGTAAGCTGCCAATGCTGTTCCAAGCCCCTATGTTGCTGGCGCTAGCTCCCCTCTTCCCTTCTGTTTGGGGATCCTGGAGGACAACTGGTCTTCCAACCCAGGGTTCTGGACACAGACCCAGAGCTGGGGCAGAGCTGCCCCACTCCCTTGCACTTGGGTGACTGACTTCACACCCCCGAGAGCCTCAGTTTCTTTAGGTGTAAAGTGGAGGCGAACACAGGGCTTCGCTCTGGAGGTGTGAACCACTACGGCACTTGTAGCCACTGGGGAAAGTGCTCCTCCACCCGTGTGCAGCCCACTCTCAGACAAGGAAGACCCCTGCCCGGTCCACCTTAAGCACAGTTTGGCTGCAGGGAGAATAGTTAAGGTTCTGCTGGAACCAGCAAGAGACCGGGCTCTCTCTGGGCCTCCATCTCCCATAGACAGGGCAGCAGAGACTGGTGCACTTATGGAGCACTTACTGTGTACTGCTCTCTGCTCACTTTCCAACATCCATCCTGCCACTGGTGATGCCCATCTCCCCACCCAGGAAATGTTGCTCGGGATGGTAGAGGGACTTGGGATGTGACAGGGATGATGCTGATAGGGTTGAATCCTACTTTCCTGTCTAAGTGACTGGGTCCCCTTGAGCCACCTTTGGGAGGGTCTCTACTCTCTCCCAGGTCCTCCCCACACCTCTGTCACCATCCATCCAGAGGAGCTCTGCTGGAGA
The DNA here is from genome assembly GCA_019843815.1 of Montemys delectorum. Taxonomy (NCBI): domain Eukaryota; kingdom Metazoa; phylum Chordata; class Mammalia; order Rodentia; family Muridae; genus Montemys; species Montemys delectorum. Next base: position 14,444 of record JADRCD010217640.1, on the reverse strand, counting down.
ACAACCAGTCTCCACCATGGCCAGCACACAAAGCTGCCAGAGAGCATTGCCTTGTGTCCACCTGGGCTGGAAAGACATAGAAAGCCCCGAAGGAAAAACCTTGGGGTGAGGAGGATGTTCAGGGCACACATTGGGAGAGTCAATGCTTTCCAAAAATCTGTCCCTACTGTGTGCGTGTGACACTGAGTGTGGCCTTAAGAAGGGAGAGGAAAGAAAAGACCACACTCTTGTTATCTCGTAGCTCATTTGGAGTCATCGAAGCCCCTGCTCATGGTGGGGGGAGTGGTTAACTACACAAGATGTCTCCTTAATTTTCGTCACAACCCAGTGACCTATGCTCTTATCTACCCTAAGTAAGGAGTCAGCGACACGAGGTCTGGAAAGCACCATTTGTCTCAGCCCACACTCAGGCCATCAGTACTGAAATAGAGCTTTAAACCCCAGATATGGACTTAAGGACCTGAATCATCTGCTTGTAATGCTGCTGAGACCTACTGTGTGACGGTCATTGAGATCCAACTCTCCCTCAGACTGTATGTCTGTCTGTCTATCTATCTATCTATCTATCTATCTATCTATTTATTTAATGAGTACACTGTAGCTGTCAGACACACCAGAAGAGGGCATCAGATCCCATTACAGATGACTGTGAGCTCTTGGTTTGGGGTCCTGACGCAACTGCATGCTAGTTAGTTAAAAGGAGGCAATGTATAATCGTGAGATATTTTATTATAGGAAGAGAAAAGAAGTTGGCCATGTGGAGAGAGAGAAAGGAGAGGAGAGGAAAGAGAGAAGAGAAGGAGAGAGAAAAGAGAGGAAGAGCAGAAGCAGGAGAGGAAGAAGGCAAGAGAGAGAGGAGGGCAAGAGAGCAAGAGAGGGCCAGGTGGTGGTGGCGCACGCCTTTAATCCCAGCACTTGGGAGGCAGAGGCAGGCGGGTTTCTGAGTTCGAGGCCAGCCTGGTCTACAGAGTGAGTTCCAGGACAGCCAGGGCTACACAGAGAAACCCTGTCTCAAAAAAAAAAAAAAGAGAGAGAGAGCAAGAGAGGAAGAAAGGAGAGAGAAGAGGTGGCGAACCGCCCCTTATATTGTGTGAGACAGGGCTGTCTCTGGGGCGGGGCATGCCTGGCTATAGTCAGATGACTGGGGGTAGGGTCCAGATAGAATGCTGGGAGCTTGGGGCATTGTCTACATGACAGAGCACACATCTCCTGCGGGTGCTGTGAGAGATTGTGACTGAAACAGGAGCCAGGGGCCCAGGAGTCATGGCCGAACACCTTCTGTCCCTTGTAGGCAGAAACTATCTCCCACTTGGGCTTTGGGGTTTCAGACCTGTTACTTGACTGAGCCCACATTGCCTGAACAAACCACTGCCCTACAGTGAGCCACCATGTAACCACATGGGAATTGAACTCAGGACCTCTGGAAGAGCAGTCAGTGCTCTTAACCTCTGAGCCATCCCTTCAGCCCCCAGGCATGTCTATTTTTACAAAAGTGAAAACAAACACTCAGAGAGGTTATGTACAGCCAGGAAGTGGCAGAGCAAAACTGTAACTCAGGCCTGCTCAGCTCCCCTAAACCTGTCATGACCAAGAAAGGAAGAGAGATAAGCTCCTACACTCATTTATTAGGGTGATCTTTAAACATTCAATTCAATTCAATAAGTAATTATTGAGCACATACTATATTTGGCACAAGGTAGACCATGCATGATAAGCCTGATCCTGCCTGCTACCGTGAGGGAGTTCACTGTCCTGGGAATTCCCCCAGGGTGCTCACACTGAAAGGCCATCTTGGCAGAATTTAAAGGAGGTCCTTCCAGACACGGCTTCCTGGAGGAGGTGGCTCTGTGATTCTGTCTGCCTCTAGCTGGGCTACCTGTATAAGTCATTTATATTCTAAGTGTCCTCTGAAGAGGTAACCCACATTGTCCAGTGTGACATTAATGTCCTCCTTAATTAAAGATCCCAGCCAAGCCCCCATCACAGCTGCAGCTATAGAAAGCGGGTGTGAGAACAGGGTGATCACATTGTCCTAGTCAGGGTTACCATCGATGTCATGAACATCACCAATGCAAGTTGGGGAGGAAAGGGCTTGTTGGGTGCAACCATCCTCTGCTACCATTTGTTAGGGGCAGGCTGTGGGGAAATAAAAGGGTGGGAGAGACCTGAGTCCCGCCAAAGCTCAGGGAGTCTGCCGCATGACCCCACGAAATCACCGTGGGACGGGTGTCAGGCCATATAAGGCTGCCGGACCCTGCTGTTGAGGGGGGGAGGCGCAGTCTCAGCTGTGACTCTCGGGCCCCACAGACCGCTGGGTACTGCAGAACAGCTGGCTCTGGGGTCCCTGTGCCGCATGGAGGCCAGGGATGACAGGTTCTCACCCTTGGATATTCCAGTCCACTGTATGTCTCAGAAGAGCTGAGAACAGACCCTTGGGCAGACTCTGCCCCAGGGGTCAAAGGGGAAAGGGTAGGAGGAGAGAGTTTTGCAGGTTACCACGGGGAGGGGAAAGTCTGGCTAGCTCAGGCAGCTAGCTTGGCGGGCTGCTTGGTTTGGCTAGCAGCCGTGGCTGGAGCGCAGGGAGGCCTCCCCGTGGGAGGTTAGATGCCCGGCTTGTTAGAGGGAAACTGCTTATTGCTCCAGCAGGGCGGATCCTCATGAGCAGAGACGGTCCACTGTTTTACAGCGTTTATTGTAGAAAGGCAGAGGGAGAGAGAGAGAGAGAGAGAGGGGGGGGGGCCGGCCATGGCCATGTGGAGAGAGAGGGGAGGCAATGGGGAGAGAGGGGGAGCAAGAGGGCAAGAGAGACAAGAGTTTAAGAGAAACAAACAAGAGCTTAAGAGAACAAAAGAGTGAGGAGGGGCCAAGCAACCCCTTTTATAGTGGGCTGGGCTACCTTGCTGTTGCCAGGTAACTGTGGGGCGGGGCATACCTGGCTGTAGCCGGGTAACTGTAGGGGTGGAGTCCAGCCAGACTGTAGAGATGGAGCTTGGGGCATTGCCTACGTGACTGAGGCCACAGGATTATGGAGTTGAGGGCTCGTGGTGTCAGGAGCCTAGTGTCTGGGAGCATAGCTCACGGTTCCATCCTGTGTAGAATTTTCTACTGGGTTTCTGGAGTAAGCCTCGCTCAACCAGAACACAAACTGCCTTTCACGGTCCAATGAGGATTGATTTGGCTTATACTACCACATCACAGTCCATCATTGAAGGAAGTCAGGACAGGAACTCAAGCAGAGTGGGAACCTGGAGGCAGGAACTGATGCAGAGACCGTGGATGGGTGCTGCTTACTGGCTTGCTCCCGTTGACTTGCTCAACCTGTTTTCTTATAGAACCCAGGACCACTAGCCCAGGGATGGCCCCACTCACAATAGGCTGGACCCACCCACAACCGGATGGCCCCACTCACAATGGGCGGGGCTCTCCCCCATCAAGTTAAGAAAATGTACTACAGTTGGATCCTGTAGAGGCATTTCCTCAATTGAGGTTCCCTCCTTTCAGATGACTCTAGGCTTCTGAAAAGGCTTAGTAGAGTGGGCATGAGACCCTAGGCGCCCAGAAACACAGCCCAACCAAGGGGGCACAAACTTGGGGAGCAGAGGGTAACCACCACCCCAGCTCACCTATAGCTTCTCAGAGTGAGGATTGCCTGTGGCTTCAGGGAGCCACAGAGGACTTCTGGTACCTAGAAAAACAGCTAAGGGACTGGGGGATTATGGCCTGTAGTTTTAGTGGCGCCGGCCGGTAAGGCATTAGACCCCAACCTAATGGGGAGGCTATGGCTGGATGACTGCAGTCTCAAGGCTAGCCCAGACACTTTTTCTAAGACTGTTAGAAAAATAGCTGCCTAGCCTGTGTGAGAGGCCCTGGGTTCCTTTCCGTCTCCAAAGAAAATCCACTGTGCATATACATGTAATCATAGCGTGGGCGGGGGGTGGGGTGGGGGGTGTTATATCATCCCTCAGTGCCTCAGTTTCTCTCTTAGAAAATGTGTCACTAATACCTGTGACCCCAGCTCCTTACATGGGATCACTTAGCCAGCCATCTAGTTTGACAGATCTGTGCAGACCCCCTTCACGTCAGGGACTCCTGTTTACTCTGCAGGTGTGTAAAGTTCCTCAGGCACGTGGTCCTCCTGGCTCCTCAGGCACATGGTCTTCCTGGCTCAGGCTCACTCCTCCTCTATACCTCACAACGGACTGTCACCAAGACTGCATTTTATGGGCTCTCCATGAGAACCACCAGCAGCTCCTGAGACAACAGGGCAGAGAGTTCCTTCTCGGGGAGAGGATGGGGTGGGGAAGTTCTGTGGGTGTGGCCGGGAGCTGGTCCAGGCAGAAGTCAGGAAGCCTCACGCCTGACTCAGGATCTCCTCTGAGGGTTTCAAAGAAGAAAACAGAGAATTGAGACTGGGTGTGGTAGCATCCATAAAATCAACACTAGGAAGGCTGAAGCAGGGTAATTACTACAGGCTTGAAGCCAGCCTGGGTTACAATGGGGTGAGACTTTGTCTCAAACAACAACAATATAAAAACAAAATAAAAAATGGCAGCCAGGAGGCAAGGAGAGCTGGCTCAGCTGTTAAGATTCTGGCTGCCCTTCCAGAGGTCCTGAGTTTGATTCCCAGCATCCATCCACATGGAGGCTCACGAATGTCTGTAACTCCAGTTCCAGGGAATCTGATGCCGGCTTCTGGTATACACACACATACACACTGGCAAAATAGCCATACACATAAAATGATAACTAATAAACACAAAGCCAGCCAGGCATAGCGGGACAGCCGGCAACTCCAGCACTGGGTAAGTGGAGGCAGGAAGATCAGGAGTCCAAAGTCATTCTCAGCTATGAAGCAAATTCTAGGCCAACCTGGCTACAGGAGACCTTCTCTCAAAATAGCAAACCAAACCAAATCCAAATGAAACATAAAAAAAAAAAAAAAAAAAAAAAAAAGCAAAAGTAAAAGCAAGCAAGCAAAAAGAAAAAAAATCCCAAAACAAAACCAAAAATAGAGAATTGAGAATTCTTCAGGAAAGCTGCACAGGCTAGATATGCACTAGCTTTGCCTCAGATAAACGTGTGTGTGTGTGTCTGTGTGTGTCTGTGTGTGTCTGTGTGTGTCCACAAACTGTGCACATGTGTGGGGGAGATCCGGGACGTTTTCCTAACCCCTGCCCATCTGTAGGCCTTGCTCCATCTGGTGCCTAGCCCACCCAGGTCCTTCTTGGGCCAGCGCTCTGCTGCCAGGCGCCATCCCAGCCTTGTGTTGTGGCAGATGTTTTTGGATATACCATGGCAACCGCAGAACAGGATGTGCCCCTGCTTCTGGACAGCAGCAGGGCCAAGCCCACGCTCCCAGGCTGCCCTGTTCCTCTCATCAGGATTCCTCTGGGAAGAACTGCCCAGGACCTGGTTCTGGATCTGGATAGGGTCCGTCAGGGAGGAGGTGTGCACATCCCTGCTGAAGGCTGCTTCTCCAGTGACCCTGCGTTTGTGCCTCTTGGTCCTTAAAGGTAATGAGGAGCAGGAAGCAGAGGATCTGGTCAGTGAATGGGTCACCCATTGTCCTTGAAGTCTCAGTTAGGTTCCAACCAGGACCAACTACTTCACGTTATACACAGACTACAGTTCAGAGAGGGTTACTATGTGCTCATTACCCAGTGATTTCTGTGTGTGTGTGTGTGTGTGTGTGTGTGTGTGTGTATTTTTGGGAGGTAAGACAGGGTTTCTGTATATGTTTCTGGCTATCCTGTGAGATACACACACACACACATATGTTTGTGCATATATATATATATATAAAATATTTATAAATATTTTTAAAACAGGATTTCCCTATGTAGCCAAGGCTGGTTTCAAACTCACAATCCTCCTGCCTCAGTGCTCCCAGCCCTACAGCACGGAGCGTGTGCCTGTGCGGAGTTCTGCATGTATTATTAGCAGTCCTCACATGAGCAAACATTGCTGGCCCCATCAGTAGCTTTGTCTTCACCACCTTTGTGTGCACAGCTGTTTTGTTGAGACAGGATCTTAGTATGTAGACCAGGCTAGTTTTGAATTTACAATCCCCCTGCCTCAGTCCCCTCAGTGCCAGGATCCATGTGTGTGTGCCTACTCAACCTCAGGCCCTTCTTGAATATCTGATTTCAAGAACCATAGGAAACTTGGCTCTGATACAGCACTTTGGGAAGAAGACCCCCCCACCCCCTTTTCTTTCTCTCTTTTCTGTTGTTTTGTTTTGTTTGAGAAAGGGCCTCACTATGTAGTCTTAGCTGGCCTGGAACTCACTATACAACCCTGGCTGACCTCAAACACATAAAGATCCACCCACTTCTGCCTCCAGAGTGCTGGAATTAAAGGCATCCACTCCCACCCTTCCCTACCCGCTAATTCTGCCAGGATATACCTTTTAAAAAAAATTCTTGCAATAGAGTTTCACGTAGCCCAGACTGGCCTGAATCCATAGCCAAGACAGGCATTAGATTTCTGTTCTTCCTGCCTCCACCTTCCAAGTGCTGGGGTCACAGGTGGGCACCACCACTCCTGGGTCCTCAGTTCTCTTCTGTCCTTAAGTTGCTAGTCATCAGGCCTTGCCACCACTGTGACTCTCCCTATCAGTTCAATGCTCCTGGGCCTTTGAACTGCTCCTGGCTTTTCAACATCTCCAAGAAGGTGAGCAGAGAAGTGAGGGCTTCTCGGCCTCCTGGACAAGGTGAGATAAGCTTATTTTGGAAACATGATCTCATGTAGACACTACTCTTATATATATATATACTACATATATATATATATATACAGATATATACTATATGTATATATTACTTATATACATTAGCTCAGGCTGGCCTTGAACTTATTCTGTAGCCAAGGTGACCTCAAATTTCTAATCCTCCTGCCTCCACCTCTTCAGTTGCTAGGCTTGCAGGCACATGACACACATACAAGTTACTGTCTACTCCCTACCCCCATGGTGCTAAGGTTTGAAGTTCAGCCTTGTGTAGGCTAGGAAAGTTCTTGATCTCCGAGTCACATCCCAACCTTGAGAATCAGGCTTTAAGTATTAGATGTGGGTACGTCCTCCTCTGACTTGGGAGCTAATAAATAAGATGCTAATGAACATTTTTATTTGCTGGAACAGTTTACCAAAAAAGGCATTTCAGGCTGAAACTGGGCTCTTTACATGTCTACTTTAGGGTACATAGGCAGTTTCCCCTGAAAACAGTGAATACTCGGCTGGAGAGATGGCTCAGTGGTTAAGAGCACTGACAGCTCTTCTAGAGGTACTGAGTTCAATTCCCAGCAACCACAAGGTGGCTCACAACCATCTGAATGGGATCTGATGCTGTCTTAAAATAAAATAAATAAATCAAAAAACCACACACACACACACACACACACACACACACACACACACACACACACGCACGGTGAAGACCGTATGGAGAGGTGTAGCCAAGGAGTACGGGGCATGAAGTGGTGCTGACCTCCGTCGGGTTGAAGGTTAAGCCTTGGTCCATCTTCCCATTACACACACAAAGACGTCGGGAGCTTTAAAGATGGCTTGGTGGCTAAGGGCACAGCTGTTTTTCTGCAGTCCTGGGTTATGTCTAGTCCTAGTACCTGCAAGGGGGCTCGATAACACACAACTCCAGCTCCAGGAGATCTGATGCCTTCTCCTGGCCTCGTTGGGCATCAAGTACAAAGACACACATGCACTCAGATATATTGGCAAAACACTCATATGCAAAAATAAAATAAAAGCTCTTGCCATGAACGGCATCCTCAGGCTTAAAGAAACATGGAGTTCCTCCCTGGAAGAAAAACACTCGCACTGCAGGTGTGATCTGGGATTGTACCCAGCCAGCCCTGGGATGCTTCCTCTGCAGATAAACTCAAGGGAAAGGCAGCTATCTGAAGGACGTTCTTGCAGGGCCTGGAGCACACAGGTGATCTGGTCTTGAGAACACCCACATACTGTTCGGTGTTCGTATGTATGACTGTGGGTGTGGTCTCAAAGAATGTGTAGAATGTGGCTGGAACTAGCGGAGCACACTTTCTTTTTTCAGTGGTTTCTCAATATGGCTATCAGAATTCCCAGGGCATTGTGGGAAAAATACACAATATTGGGACCTGTCCCTGGACCAGCTGTTCACAATCCTTCTAATGTTGCAACCCTTTAACGCAGTTCCTCATGTTGTGGTGACCCCAGCCATAAAATTACTTTGTTGTTACTTTGTAACTGTAATGTTGCTACTGTTACGAATCATGATATAAATCTGATATACAGGATAGCTGATATTCAACCCCAGTGAAAGGATCATTGAGTCCCCAAAGGAGTCTTGACCCATAGATTAACAACCGCTGTCCTAGATTCATCTGGGGCTGGCTTTTTTTTTTTTTTAAAGCCACATTTTAGAGGTCAGTGCTACAGTTTGATCCATATTAGATGTATGCCACTGACCCCTCCCTCCTTTCTATCGTTCTTTTTCTGTCTGGGGTGGAACTAAGGCACTACATGCTAAGTGAGTGCATCGCCCATCAGGTTCTACGCCTGGCCATAACTCAAATCTCACTTTGTAACCTAGTGTCCTAGCTGGTTTTGTGTGTCAACTTGACACAAGCTGGAGTTATAGAGAAAGGAGCCTGTCTTGAGGAAATGCCTCCATGAGATCCAGCTGCAAGGCAGTTTTCTCAATTAGTGATTAAGGGTGGGAGGGCCAATTGTGGGTAGGGTCATCCCTAGGCTGGTAGTCCTGGGTTCTCTGGTGTTGCAGATGTGAGCCTCCATGCCCAGCTCCTGCCCCAGCCAGGTTTCTCTTTTTGAAACAAGGACTCAAGTGTATCCCAGCTCCACACTTGCTAAGGAGCCAAGGATAGCATCCTGGTCCTGGGGTAGTGGGCAAGCATCACTGCCAAGTTAACCTTTTGCTTAGGTTTCACATTAAATTATTCCCAGTTAGTTTTAGCTTACACACAAATTGATCCAGGGCTGTTCATGCGGCAGCTTCACTGTGGTGAGGTAATACACCTATACCGATTGGTCTCATGTGAGTCCAGTCAAGTGACAAATTGAAGTGACCTAATGAAGAACTTTAGCACCAGTGGGTACTGGACTTGGGGTCCTCCCCATGCACACAGCAGGTCCGAGTGTCTAGCATACCCAGCGTTTGGGTTGGGAGTTTGGATCCAAGGTCTCCCTCCCCAGCAGTGATGTGGAAAGAGTGGGAGTCTCCCTGGCTCTTATGGCAGCCTGACTCCCTCCTTGACCAGGTGTTGTGTTTGGGACCTCAAATTGTGACTCAAAGGCCACTCGGTGAGGAGTGTCACAGCTGATGTTAACTTTAAGAGGTGAGGTCTAGCTGGGCAGTGGTGGCACATGCCTTTAATCCCAACACTTGGGAGGCAGAGGTAGGCAGATTTCTGAGTTTGAGGCCAGCCTGGTCTACAAAGTGAGTTCTAGGACAGCCAGGGCTACACAGAGAAACCCTGTCCCCAAAAACCAAAAAAAAAATAAAAAATAAAGAAAAAAAGAAAGAAAGAAAAGAGGTGAGGTCTAACAGAAGAGCACCAGATCGCTGGGGTTTATCTTTCAGGTGGACACTTTCATTCTGTCCCTCCTGGCAGCTTCTCCGATTTCCAGCGGCTTCCTTTGCGACAGATTGCCTTGCCACGAACCCCCAAAGCAAGCAACTCACATAGCCCAGCACAGAGACCTCTGTAATTACCATCTAAGGACTCGATGCTTTATAATTTTAGGGTTTTATTTTCCTTGGGGGTGGGGTTGTTTGACACAGGATATCACTCTGTAGCTTTGGCTGGCCTGGAAGTCATTGTGTAGAACCAGGCTGGCCTTGGGCTGAGATATCTGCCTGTCCCTGCCTCCCTCCCTCTCTCTCTTTTTAAAATATTTATGTATTTTATGTATATGAGTACACTGTAGCTGTCTTCAGACACCCCAAAAGAGGGTGTCAGATTTCATTACGCATGGTTGTGAGCCACCATGTGGTTGCTGGGATCTGAACTCAGGACCTTCAGAAGAGCAGTCAGTGTTCTTAACCGCTGAGCCGTCTCTCCAGCCCCTGCCCCTGAAGTGCTGGGATTAAAGGCAAGCGCCACCAGGCCCAGCTTGTTTTCTACATGTCCGATCCCAGCCACAGGCAACAGAACTGAAAAGGGGAGCTCTGGGGTGGAGCCGGCGCTGCTCCTCTGGGTCTAGCTCCTGCAACTGTTGAGAAGAGCCCTGAACACAGTAGATACGATAAACCTAAAAAACAAAGGTGCCCACAGCGATGACTGGAGGACGAGCACATGGACATCCTGGCAAGTACTAGAGGCACAGTATAGTATGCATAGGCACTCACAGGACAGCTATAAAGGAAGTGTTTATTCTCATCACAAGAAGCACGCAGACTATATACACAGTACACACCAACAGAAGTAAAAAAAAAAAGTGCACTATGCTCTTCTACTGAAAATTCACAGTACAAAAAGATACTGCCTTTTAAATATATAATATATATATATAAAAAAAAAAAAAAAAAAAAAAAAAAAACAAAAAAAAAAACCTTCCATCAAAGTTGTGACATGGCCAGGGAACCCGGTGTCAGCGGCATAGGCGGTGAAGGACACGGTCTGGTGAGGCTCCTCTGGGGTGAGCTGTACCCATGATTTGTGGCAAGGAGCTGAGGACCCAGGCAGAAGAGGAGGAGGGAGTATGAAGCGGGGCTAGGTGGTGGCAAGCCTCTATAAAATGGAGGACTGAAGACCTTGAGGAGTTGAGGGGAGGTCTTGGACTGTGTTTCAGGGAACGCTGGGCCCGCCTGACCAACCAAAGCATCCATCACCAGCTACCTCAGGCTGCGGTGTGTGCCGATGCAGGCATGGCCTGCGGGGACTTGCAGCAGCATTTCTAGCAGGCTCTGTGGAGTAGATAGGACCCACAGTGTCAACTGCATGGCAGATTAACACAAGTGGCCAGGAGCTTGGGGGTTGTGGGGTAGGGAGCAACTCACAGGTTGATCTTAACCACCAGGATCAGACAAAGTACCCAGCCATGAAAGATGAGAGCTGAACAGTTGCGTATATATAAATACACAGTATTTGTAAACGATTATTAAGGCACTCAGTTGTAAAAGAATAATTACAGGGTAGAGGAGGAAGCAGCTGTCTTCTCATGCAGCAAGGCCAACGGCCAGGGCAGCAGAGGCTGTGTCTAAGACAGGGACTGAAGGAAGGGCTGTGGTATCTACTGCAGGAGGGTCACCCTTGTCCGGATGGCCCCTGGTGGCGTCCCTGCAGATGGGTCCAGGGTGACTCTCTGCAAAGCTGGAGACCACAGTGGGTGTTGAAGAACAGCGCACACTAGGTCTCATAGAGTAGGATACACTTATATGTATGTATATCTATAATGCATACACAAGGTATATGCTCACACACTTATGTACATATCTCCATGCACACTGGACTCTCACACCTCCACAGTAACAGAAACAAAGGGCTTTGGATAGGGGAACACCAACGACCTTCATCTGGTCTTATGGTCAGCAGGAACCTAGCCTTTAGGATAGGAAGGTGGGACCAAGAGTCTCCTTCACCAGCAGTGACCTTGCAGCCAACGTGGGGGAGGAGGGGGGAGTCTCCCTGGCTCTTCTGGACTGCATAGCTGGGGTCAGTCAGGGGGTCCTAGGTACTCTGGTTACCCCGAAGGGATTGTACGTGCCTCAAGAGCACTAAGTGTCAGCCAACCCATGGGGGGGGGGGGCGGGGTTGGAAATGAATTCTCACACCAATCATTGCCGGCAGGTAAAGCACCTTCTTTAGGGGGTGATGCGTGATGTCTCCTGTGATCTCGTTCTTGCTAAGGAGAAATGGTTCCTGAAGAGCAGGAGATTTGCAAGCCTTCCAGGGTGGTCCCTGAGATGGGTGTACACAAATACAGGGTGGCTGTCACCATCTGATCTCTCCGAACTTGGTCCCATCCTGAGGCAGCCTCCGGGCTTTTCTAGGGCAGAGGAGAGGATGCTGGACCCAATCTTCAGCTAGAGCAAGCTGCTGAGCAAGGGGAGCAGAGTGGTGAAGCCATCTGGGTCCCTGTGAGAGACCAGCATTGACTGAGCCACGCAAACGAGCTGTGTGTGGTCGGCAGGGCTTCCACACTGAGAACAAGGGGGACCTGAGAGAGGCACCTTGCTCTTAGTTCATGCTATCTATCAGGCAGCCAGACTTCCCCTGCCCCCTCTGCCCAGTATCATCTCCCTTATACTTCAAGAAGCCTTCTGTGTTGATGTAGGGGCAAGGCTGCCACATGGTTCAGGCTTTTGGGAGGCCATGTAAAGTTCCCAGGCCATCAAGCTGAGCAGAAAGCTCTTCATTCATTCATTCATTCATTCATTTATATATATTTTTTATTTTTTATTTTTGGTTTTTCGAGACAGGGTTTCTCTGTGTAGCCCTGGCTGTCCTGGAACTCACTCTGTAGACCAGGCTGGCCTCCAACTCAGAAATCCACCTGCCTCTGCCTCCCAAGTGCTGGGACTAAAGGTGTGTGCCACCACCGCCTGGCCAAAGCTCTTCTTTTAACAAGGACATTCAGTGAAAATGGCAGTCATCAGAACTGGTGGCTTACGCTTTATACATCCCTGCTCCTCTGCTTGCTAAGATTATACATAAAGCTACACTAGCCATGGAGCACCTCACAAAGCTAACTTTGGGATGTGTGTGTGTGTGTGTGTGTGTGTGTGTGTCAAGGTCTACAATGCCCTGGACTCAGTGATCCACTCGTCTCTGCATCACAAGTGTGTGCCACCAAGCTTAGCTGGAACCAACTTTTCCTGAGACAATATGGGAGTTGTCACTGCCTTAGCTTAGCAGAATAGTCCCACAGAAGCCTTTCAGTTAAATGCCAATTCACTGTGTTTGCAGACAGAGCCAACCCTCCAGAAAGAAGGGACACCATCACACCAGGGATTCCGGTCTGAGGATGGGGATCTGCTCCCTGCTGTTCGCACCTTTGGCTGATCTGCCAGTGCTTCTAAAACAGGTGTAGGTAGTCTGCCAGGAGCCAGAGACCTGCTCGAGTTCATCCTCCCCCGTCTTGACTCTTTCAATAGAACAGGACAAATTACGGTTTTCAAAGTGAAAGTTTTCAAAATCCTACCACTCTCACAGATTAAGAAACACAGCGGAAGCCCATCATTACCAAGTCTAAGGAATTATTTTGACACAAAAATTGACCCACCATGTGAAATTGAACTTGGCGATGTATATTAAACTTGGCCCTTTTGTCTTGTTTTGTTTTTGTTGGCTGAAGGAAGAGTAGGAGAAACCCATGAGGTTTCAAGAATAAGTGGATGATCGTTTTTTAAGGTGAATGCCATTGATAGTAGTGAAAAATTAAACCCCTATAAAATGACATACATGCCAGGGAGAAAAGTTCTGAGACAGAGGCCACAAAGACCCCAGACGGATGAGAAGAGAATTGGCCTGGATCCTGGAGACGCTCTGGGCGTTCACCAGGATGACCGACTCGAGCTCAACTCTGTTCATTCTAACCAGTGTGGGAGGACCCCCATCTTCGTACTTCCAGAACACACCATATCCTTGAAGACTTAGTGGTCTCACTGAGCTGTCTGGCTGAACCAGCCAACTGCAGGATGGAGCTGTGGTCATCTCCACAGGGGCAGGCTGCAGGAGGGAAGGACTTGGTCTGTGATATCCAAGAAGCAAAGGCAGCCTTCAAATGTGTCCCCTGTCTTCCTGCAGTGTTCCAAGCAGCCCTGGGGTATCACATAAATGAGTCGGCAAGCTTTCTACAAGGGCCCACAGCAGACTTCTGAAGCAGGTAACATCATCTCTGGGAAGTTAGTTACTACCTCTGAGGTAGTCTTACTTGGTGGCCCAGACTGGCCTTTAACTCACGGTGGGCCTGCCTCACCCTCCTGAGTGCAGGATCACAAGCCTGTGCCATTTACCCTTAAACATGTAACAATCAAGCCTGGAGCATGATGGGATTATACCTGTAATCTCAGCATTGGGAGGCTGAGGCAGGAGGACTGCTGTGAGTTTGAAGCCAGCTTGAGCTACAGGATGAGAATCTACTTCAAAAAACCCAAACCAAAACCAAACCCTTGAGAGGCAGAAGTAGCTAGCTCCAACTCTGTGAGTTTGAGGCCTACCTGGTCTACTGAGAAAGTTCCAAGACAGCAGAGGCTACAAGGTGAGACCTGTCTCAAAAAGCCAAAACTAAACCAAACCAAACCCTAAAAACATCAACAGAGCCCATGGTGATCTCACAGGGCTGAGCACCACCACTGGCCAAACACCAAGTCAAGGCTTTCTGCCGGTCTGCCTCTCTGCTTGTCTCTCTTCAAAACCTTAAGCATGTGCATGCGCACACGCACATGCATACACACACACACACACACACACACACACACACACACACA
>JADRCD010217639.1:31786-56721 GCA_019843815.1 Montemys delectorum | reverse complement strand
AGAGAGAGAGAGAGAGAGAGAGAGAGAGAGAGAGAGAGAGAGAGAGATCTCGAATGCTTAAGGGCCTACTGAGTAGAGAGCAGAGCCCAGAGACTGGAACTCACCACAGCCAGGGTGGAGTCCCTCAGCAGCCTTTGCTGAAGGGTTGTATGCTGCTACTTCAGAAAACCTGAGTGGGCAGCAGGAAGTCAGTACTTGCTCAGGAGGCCCTGTCTGTATGTGGCTGACTAGAGAGGAGATAAACTAACCCTTCTTAGAGGAAGACATGGAAGCTAAGAGCATCCACAGTGAATGAGGAACATGTAGCCCAGGCCCAGGTCTTAGTTTTATGCAGGGAATAAACAAACAAGTGTGAATACCAAGAATCAGCCCAGAGCACACTATATATTTAAACATTTTTTAAAGGCCTTATAAAATCCCATTCATGGCTATGTTTAGAGTATAACTTGGTTTTCTTCCAGCTCATGTTGTCTTTGAAGGAGGTACCCATTAAATACTTCTTTCCCAATAGGACTCTACACAATTCCCAGATTTTACAGACTAAAATTTAAAATAACCCATATAAATAAGGTAAGGAATTTATATAAAGTTGGTTAATTAGTACTGCATATTTTCTTTTGTCAATGAATTAATACTTTCTATGTGGAGAGTTCTGTGGCGATCCATATCAAATGCAATGTTGAAATTCTGTACCTTTTTTCAATATACCCCTTAAGTAGAAATTATTTTATAAAAACTTTCACCTATACATATTATATTTAAAATCAATTTGGGAGACTTTAATTTAAGGACAAATCAATTACTAACTCTCCTTTGCTGAAGAGGATAGTCTTGAGTGCTAAGTTGTTCTGTCCACAGATGGCAACAAACTGTTACATGCTAACTTGACCATTTTGAATCCTATTCAGGAGTTTATAATTAGGTTCAACTCCATCTCTGTGTCAGGGATCATAAAATCTTTCTATAGTTTGTGTCATTAATCTGAAAACCTTGACAGATTTCAACAGATCAGTGTACACACTAGAAAACTAACGTTTATATTTTGAAGCTTTAATATGAGAATGACCATGAAGATTTAATTTCTTTAGAATATACCAAAATATTTTGAAATGAAGATTTATTAAAAACTCAGCCATGAGTGATAGTAGCTGGTTTGCCTTTTACAAATGGAGATGTCTTCTCTGCAGATAAAAGATTCAGATGTCTGGAAAATCAAATGCTCAGGGCTTCCTTCTTGGAGCTCTTGTAAATAAACACTGTCGCTAGCTCACTTTAAATGGATTAAAAACACATGCTCAAGTTGTCCCTAAAACACAAAGGACTTATTTTTAAAGGATAATATATTCAGCAAAATGCATTTTAAATTAGACAGAGCCCTCCTAACACTGGAACAGTGCTGGGAGTTTTGAAATATTGGAACCACAACTGCGTTTGCAGACTCAACAATGAAAGCTTCAGAAAACAAACGCATGAATTGATGATGGTCGTGAGACAAAAGGAAACATCTTTCCTCTACAACGTGCCTTGGAGCCTCCTGCACCAGGGCATCCACAGTAGCACCGGACTTCTCACAGATTTACTCTTCTTGTGTATATACAGAAATTTAATTGGTTTAAAATTATAAAGTTGACATATTTTATGACTATAAATAGTAGATACCATTAATTTTTGTTCAACATAGTCAACAAATAAAGGCAGGTGAACCTACAGACAGCATCTCTTATTATTTACCTTAAATTTTCATAGATTTCTGCTGAAAAACAACAACAACATGGCACTTGTTCTCATCCTGCATGTAACTTTTTGAGATAATTTTATGTAATATAGAAGGTATTTTCCTAACTTATAAAATAGTTTAAAACCTTGATCTGTGCAGGATAATTGCTAAGGGTTTCCTACTGATAAAAACAATGATCAGAAACTGTGAGATTAGCAATGACACAAAAGTTTTTCAAGAGGTTAAGACTTAATCTAATACCTTAATTTTAACCTCTGCCCTGTGCCTCTAAGTAAATGGATGAAGCTCAGGATCCAAAAGGAACATTCCAGAGTGCACAACAGACACCTTTCTTGTCTTTGACGTTCCTCAGAGGCTTGCTGTACAGCAAATTCACATCCTGAACAGCAATACCCACATTGCTCAGCACCTCCTCAGCACTAGGAAAAAGAGAAAGGCTAGACCCGTTATGAATTTTTAATGAAATTACTGCAAAGCAAATTTCAATTATCACACCAAGTGCTAATGATCGCTTCGCATATTCAACTTTATTGGCTCGCCTGCCCTCTCACAAGCTCCTTAATTCTAATAATTTGACATAATATGAAGGTTTCATATGTCTTTATTAATGATATATACTTAAAGATTTATTTCATTCACCAGCAAGAATACATTAGCAGATTATCTCTGCCTGCAAACATGAAATTAAACGTGCAGTTCTTTCACGGGGGGAAAAAAAAACCCCTGCTCTTCACTCCTGTCCATTCCACTCGGAAAGAGAAGAAATAGAGAGATAGAAGGCTCTACAGAGAAAGTTCCCTGGTCACAAATGGCCACTAGCAGGAGTATTCTGATGTGACATATCATCAGCAAGCTAGGATCAGGAGAAAAGATCCATAGCAGTTGAACATTTTTCATGATAATTAGACACATTTTAAAAATCTGTCTTTTTCCAGCATGGTTTCCCACATACACTTTCATGTAGTGTGTGAATGTGTGTTTGTGTGTGTATAAGCACTGGGCAGGAGCATAGTCCTTGTGACAGATTTGTTCCATAGACATGGTGCCACTATCCCAATGAGTTATCTGATGTCAATTTGCCTTGCTGGAGTCTCTGTGTATGGTTAAAGGAAGCCGCACTCCAGCCACTATGATCTGCAGAAGCAGTTAGCTCAAATAAAAAGAACAGATGTCTGTCTGACAGGCATTTGTCCAATAGCAGACGGTCCTCAAGATTCATTATTACTGTTTTTGTTTTTTAAAGATGTATTTATTTATTGTTATATGCAAGTACACTGTAGCTGTCTTCAGATACACCAGAAGAGGACATTGGATCTCATTATGGATGGTTGTGAGCCACCATGTTGTTGCTGGAATTTGAACTCAGGACCTTTGGTAAAGCAGTCAGTGCTCTTAACCACTGAGCCATCTCACCAGCCCCCTATTACTGGTTTTTAAACAAAAGTCGCATCTTTCTTCTCCCACACACAGACTGAATCCTACTTCCCATTCTGTCTTCATGCTGGTGTAGGTTTCTTCCTCCTGTGCCAGAGTCCCCATGGACATCAATGAGAATGCAGGGCCTTACTCACCAGCATGAGGTATGCTCTGGTCTGAATGCAACTGGACCTCAGAAGTGCCAACAATCCTTCTTCAAAATGATAAGCCCTTATGGAAAGCCAGAACCTACATGAAATTTGAGTTGCATACCTCAAATTTAACAACATGAGAAGGCCAGAGAGATGAGTTCCTCAGCAGTTAAGACACTTACTACTCTGTCAAAGGATCTGAGTCTGGATCCCAGCACCCATGCTGAGTGCCTCACAGACAGCTACATCTCCAAATCCAAGGGACCAGATACCCATTTCTGGCATCTATAGGCGGCTGTACACAAACATGTTAATACACACATGTATACACACACACACACACACACACACACACACACACACACACACACACACACCCATGTGCACACACACACACATCAGTTTAAGTAAAACACAAACGTAAGAGGCATTTCTTCCAGTCTTCTAGCGTGTTCTTTACTTTATTTGTGTATTACTGAAAGATGCAATTTTTAATGACTTAAAAGTTTCATTTTAATTGTTGTATGGAAAGGTCTTTCAGTGGGCTGTGATGTGGCTAAGTGGTAGTGTTTTCTTCCATTTGTGCAAGACGCACAGATCACCTTGCACTGTGCTCTTTACCCTCCATGCTGTTCTGAGCCACCATCTGCTCCCCTATTCCTTGTCTGAAGAACTTCCTCTGGCTGTCTTCCTAGTTCAGGTGTGCTGACTCACAAATACAAATAGCCCCAGTCTTACCTCCTTAGGGATAGATAGTATTGCCTGAGATGGATTGGGGTTTGCAACACTGTGTTTCAACATCTTAGATGTTTGTTTCCTGTTTCTGATACAGTAACATTATACTTTCACAACTGCAGTCAATTGTTTTACAGTTTCCTTGTCAATTGCTACAGTGATCTGCATATTGTAGTCCCCTTCTAAAAAGTGCAACATGAAGAAAAATGAAACATTCCTAATGAAAGAAACCAAGGGAGGGCTTCCCAGCAGGGAGTCTGGAATAAACTCCAACAATTTCAGACCACTTTGTACAAATGCCAGCCTTATCTGATGAGCATGTTCTGAGCAGAGACTGAAGACATTCCATGACTGTATGTAGGTTTCTGTTTGTTTGCTTGGTTGCTTAGTTTGTTGGTTGGTATTTTGTTGTTGTTGTCCATGCTAATTTCTTTTCCTCCTGGAACACTTCACTAACTCTTTGAATCAAACATTGTGCATGGCTGCTACCAGCTCTGACAATTATGATCAAAAAGGACTTTAATCAATAGTATTCCATGTTTGTGGGATCTTTGACATTTTTCTTTTTTACACAGTACATCTGTGAGGATGACATTGTAGTTCTTCCCTATCCCTCTGTAGTTAGAGTGGATTGCCTGATGAGCAACATCTCCAAGTCATCCCATAGACTGCTACCTCTCTCTTTCAAACTTATGGCTTCCTTTTTATTGAAGGAATTTTACACACACACACACACACACACACACACACACACATATATATATATTGATATCTACATATCTCTAAATATATCTGCTCAGTCTGTATAATGTTACTTCTTATTGCACCTAGGATATAACTGATTCTATGCTTTTTACATGGATACTGAACTGGGATCGCCTTCCAAAGAGTTATGTTTTTAAACTCAGGTATTTTTTTTCATCTCTAAAATTTTCATTTACTTTATTTTACATTTTTCCTTCTCTGTCAGGTTTGCTTGTTTGTTTGTTTGTATGCTTATGTGTCTGTCTCTTTAGTTGTGTGGTGTCTGGGATTGAATCCAGGCCTTCTGCAATCTTTATCAGCAGTTATCCATGTCCTATTTCTATGTAAATCTTCAAATACAGCCTTCTCCACAAACCCAGTCTCCCAAGTCAAGCATCATGACATATTCAGTGTTCCTTCAGTAAATTCCCCTGTCCTCTGGTGCCCACTCCCCACTTCTCCCATGCCCACTGACTGCTTTCATATATCTCATGATAGACCTTGGGCTTGAACTGGTTTGTACTTTCTTCCTATAATCAGTATAATTCATCTCTTGAAGACAAAGCACATCACTGCGGAATCATGGCCATTCTGTGGCGTCTGGCTTTCTTCTTTTTAGGGTAGTTTGGGAGAAAGTGACTAGTGGGATTTTATAGGCTCTAGAGTGAATATGAATTGGATTTTCCCCTCTGTTCCATGGAAATAATTGAAAAGTAAATAGACAAGAGTTAAATATTTTAATAAAAATAGAAATTTTATGACATCTACATATCGAGTCATGGCTGCCTTCAAATCGAACAGCCATAGTCACTTTCAAAAATGATTTGACATCTCCTTGGAAACCCAAACATGAAGTTACCACATAACACATCATTTTTAGGGCTGTGACTTAGACTAGAAATAAAATGTAAAGGTCAGTACAGCCCCCAGAACCTGTATCCACAGTTACTCAGCATAGACAAAATGACTTACATTGTCTAGTCATCTGTGATTCCATCATCCACAGTACACCCGATAACAATGAGAGAAGTCCTATGTATCCGATATGTATCTGTGGAAAGTACTGGATTGTTCCATTAACACAAAGCTAAGGATAGAGCGAAACTAAAGAAATGGAGAACAGATTTGTCACAGAGAGCAGCGGAGGGAGGACGTGGGTAACGTGAGAGGACCTGTGGAGGGATACACTGTAGTCTTGACTGTGTCAATGTCAAAATCCTAGCATGCTGTGACACTACAGCTCACCAGGTCCCACCCAAGACAGGCAGGCAGAAATATGAAGCCCCTGCGAATCATTGTTCACAACTGCACCCTAATCTAAATATATCTCCAATAAGACATCTGAAGGTTAAGGAAGCATGAGAGTTAGTTTTACTCATAGAATTGCTGACCTTTGAAACTTGAAATTTTGTGACAGGCCTGGATAGATAGCTCAGTGGCTAAGAGCAGTCACATCCTCACGGTGAATCTGAGTTCAGTTTTCAGCACCCATATTTAGTAGAACACAACCACCAGTAACTGCAGTGTGGGGGAATCTGACACCTTCTGTCCCATGCAGACATCTGTTCTCACATGCACATTTCCACACAAGCACACATAGTTAAAAATACATTTATGACAGTATCTGATTTGTCATGACTATGGAATAACAAGTTTTTACTGGTGCTAACATGTCTAGGTTTGGTTAGTGTGGACAGAAACTTGGGAATAGGAATCGTGTACCTTAGAATCAGAAAACTTCCGCAAAAATTATCACAATAAAAGAAGAGCACTGAGGTTAAGCTGGAGAATTATACACTTGGAAAAACTACTAGCTGCATAAGTATTAGAGGTAGAGATTATCTGGGGAAATATATATGTATATATACTATGAAAATATAAAGACATTTTAAAATATGATTTAATGTGAAACTTAAAATGGCACATAAACATACTTACATATAAAAATTTCAATAAGTTTGGAGATGCATAAATTTCTGTTATTAACCACACTCACCCTAGAAGGTCACTGTTTGCAATAAATGTGACAGACACTATTTGGAAATATTGTAATACACAAATACGCCAAGTACTCGTTAAGTACTCAATTATTTAAAAATTGAATGAAAACTTGAAAATGGGTTACAATATCAATATCATGGACTAAAATGCTAAAATTAAATTTCTTACGATTTTGTTCAAATTAGGTCATTTTATAATCAATTAAAAGCTAGTTTAATAAAGAAGTTACAAGCAAAGTAGGGACTCGCAGAGCTGTGAATCCTGTCAACACAAAAGCAGCTGGGCAGGCTTTTATTGTATTCATTATCGGATGTGCGGGGCTTCCAGCAAGGTCCAGTATTCAAAACATTGTTTTTCAAAAAGCTATTATTTAGAGAAAAAAAAAAGAGAGAATGCAAAAACCGCTCAAATAAAAGACACCATCACTGCATGCACACAGGAGATCTTGTGAAAGAATAAATTGTGTCCAGAGCATTTGCTCTGCTTTTCTTGCTCAGAGATGAGTAAGTAGTGACTCTGACAAATTAAAACCATTGTTTTTGTAAATGTTCTGGATTACAATTTCCGAGTTTCTTCTTTTATTGAACAAGTAATATGTAACAGGCTCTCACGTTATCTGAGCCACGATCACGGTCAGCTTATTAGCAGAGGCTTTAGACCGGCTCCCTAGGAAATCCTTTAAAAGTAACCTCTTTCATTGCACTGTTGCCTCTTTAGCTGCCCATCTCTTTCCTTAGTTCAAGATAGCTTTGGGCTTAAAAGACATATTACACAATTAAAGTTGTAAGTAAAATTTGACGTTTAAAAATGCTTTTATCCTTTGTAGAATGGTGCTAGAGACTCCAGACCCTCAGTGGCACCTGATGACTTCTTCACTTCTCCCTACAGCCCCCCAACCCCACCCCAGTCACTTACATTTGAGTTAGGCCATCATCCAACAAGGAGTGAAACTGAAGGAGGGGTTGCTTTTGAAAGTCAGTAATGGATCCATCTAGGACTGAGTCAATCTCACGGAGCATGCACTTGGTCCTCAGATGTGTGGGTCATTCAAAATTCTACACTGGTTTCCTCACAGGTGTGGGTGGCCTCTTTCAGCCAGGTGACCTTATCCCTGATGCCATTTCCAGATGTAGCACTCAGAACCACAGTATTCGGTAAGGAACCTAGCATATGGAATAAATGTGTTCTCTACCTTGTCCATGAAGGTAAAAGCCCATCCATGAGGCATTCGGGGCCAATGAAACTCAGTGAATCACTCACTTTCACCTCCATCCACCAGAAACCAGGGAAGGCACAAGCAACAAATGAAGTCAAGAGACACCACTATTCTGCCAAGGTGATGTGAGCTCACTCTTCTGTTGTTCGGGGCATGGAAAGGACTCCAAATCCATTATGCCCCAGTGTTTGTTGACATCAGAGAATGATCTCCTTTAGTAAAGTTTTCATGTATACACTCAGCAGAACCTAAGAAGACAAATTATAGAAGCAAGGACCAGTGCTTCTGAGAACAGTACTGTTTAGGAATTTCCATCCAACTAAGATTGACCCTTGAGTCTATCTCATTGTGCATCTCCATTTGCTTCTGGTTCAGAGCTCTAGGAGAGAGAAGCACCATCTCACAGGGATTCTGTGTTCATGGATGGTCAGAGTCAACCATAAAACCTAACCAGGTTACGTGTTAGAACCATAGGTTGTCCACACAGTGAGAATGCTTTGCCATTAATCTCACACAGAATGTCTGGGGGGCGGGGCGCATCTATTCCAGTGATTCTCACCAGGAGATGACCTTGTCAGAGATCAGAAGGGTACTGAGTATCATCCTGTGTAGCTCTCTACCTTATTCATTTGAAGCGGGATCTCTCCTAGAACCTAGAGCTTGTGAAATGTTATGGAAGGCTCCAGCAATCATCCTGTCTCCTCTCCAAATGGTGCTGGCTCGTTAAACAGCTGCTGAGATTTGAACTCAGATACTCACGGTTGTGTAGCCAGCACTCTTAACCACCGAGTTATCTTTCTAGTCCTCACCTAGATCTTTAAGTGCTTTGTGTGCTTGGAATTGACGTCAGGTCTTTGTACTTGTATGGTAGCAGTTTACAGACTGAGGCATCTGCATCTCTTGTATCCATGGGCATAAGCACAGTGGCATTGCCCCATTCAGATGCAGCATAGGATGGGATGGCTTGAGTACTGTACTCACCAGATGCCACGCATGACAGTACCGGCTGCCTAAAGCATAAATGAGAACTCCAGTCTGTAGCAAGTAATAACTGCAATAAGAACTTCAAAATCTGACTTGAATTTTATGATTGGCCTGAAGTATGTTTTACCTGTTTGTAGTTAATATTTAACAAAGAACCTAGACGTGCATGGTGTTGCTTACCAATATTTTTGATGTCTTCTCCCATCTCCTAGGTCTAATGTCTTTTCCCCAAGGCTTAAAATCTGACAAGTTTTTATTTGGTTTTGGCTCTATGCCAAGGTAAGAAAAGAGAAGGGCTCCACAATGTGGCATCTTCCAGAATTCCTCTGCCTGGTAATTTCTGTGTTTGTCTTAGTACAGCTCTATCAACTAGACATACATATGTAGCTCTCACTCCTCCCAAGGCAGACTGGATCGCTGTGGGGCTTTATCAGGGTTCTCTAGCAGTCTTGATATATCCTTTTGATAGGCTTCTTTAAAGTAACCTGGCTCTACCTTATTGTCTATTTTAAAAGCCAATGACACGGGAATTGTCATTCCCTACCTTCATGTAGGTATCATTTTATAAACACAGGACTTGGTGTGATAGTTTGTGGTCCAAGGACATTGTATTAGGAGGTGTCTCATCTGTTTTCTGTAAACAACAGGTGTCCTGAAGCCCTGAACAGAGGCTCAGCATCCACCCTCTGTTCTCTGAACTACCAATAATTCTTTAAAGGCAGCATTGCTGTCTCTACACTGTCGGAATGACTGTTATCACATTGAGGCATCTCACCCTGAAAGAGGAGGGCACTGGGCAAAGTATTTGCCATGTCTGCAAACAACATAAATCATCTCTCTCCACTTCCACCAGATGAGTGCTCTGAGGGAGGATCAATAATGAGCAAGCAGTGGGTCCTAGTCTCTCACTGATGGTTTAAACTCCTGAGAACAAAGTCAGGGTTGGGAAGGCCTCCACTTCCATCTGCCCATAGGAACCCTCTGTGGGGATGCCTGTGTCTTCAAGAGGAGGAAAGCTTGGGGTTCCCTTTCCCTGTGTCCTTCCACTTTCAAAATTCTATGAAGGGCTTCTAACTGGAAAGCCAAGACTTCACCAATTTTTCTAACTCTGGCATCACAGAAGTGTCCCTTCACTAGATGTGCAGTGGGCCAATAAAGAAATGAAGCCAAGCATGCCTGGATCACATCACATTTGGAAGGAGAGTGTGTGGGCTGGAATGAAGGACAACTCCAGTTGAAACCTGGCCTGGATTCCAGTCTTCTCTGGTTGTACCTAGGCTCACAAATCCACACATAGCAACCCGGTTCTCTCTTCATCTCATCTTCATTCTGATCCTATTTCTGAGCCCCTTTCCCTGGCTCTCTCTTGTGATAAGACTCAAGAGGCATGGTCTTCAGAGTTGAGGTGAGGGTGCTCAGAGGGTGATTATGAAACCCTACTACTGGACATCAGCCTGGCTCTGCACCTTGGGGATCACACAGTGGGCTCTGCATCATCCTGGACCTGCACCACGGGGATTGCACAATGGGCCCTGCTGGGCTTTGCTCTTTCCTCAGGCACCAACACTACTTCCTGACTTACATACTTCCATGAAAGGAAAGTTTTGCCAGATCTGCCCAGAAACTGCCTTCTTCACAGTTGCCTTCCCAGATCTTGGTCCAAGGTGAAAAACACTCAGCCTCTCCCTGAGGCTGGCTGGATCACTGTCAGGCCTTATGAGAACATTCACCTACTTTGTCTTAATTAGGACACAGGCAGTGTCAGCCTAGTGGCCGATATGCAAATATGTATACACAGGACAGCACAGGATCCTGAACATGGGGCCCAGTGAGAGTTGTGCCTTCCTGTCTCATACAGCATCAGCAGATGTCTCAGTAGCATAGAAAAAAATTGAACTTCAAATTGTGGAAAATGGTTTAGTACTGAATAATACACTCTTGTACCATTGCAAGTTTTTGTTTTTGTTTTTGTTTGTTTGTTTTAAGTCTTCATTGAAACCATTGCACGTCAGGGTGTCTGTATTTCTTTTGACCCTACTTCCTGTGACTGCTACACTAGGCCCTCTTCTGACAAGAGGTGGCAGAAGAATACAGTCAAATATTTTGTCTTGTCTGCACACTACAGTCAATATATCACTTTCAGATCAATAATATTGTTTAGGCCTTATCATTTAAAACTAGCCACCAGGAGGATTGTAATCCCCATTGCCCAGAAGGATGAGACAGGAGTATCAGAAATTTAAGCCCATCTTGGGCTACAGAGTCAAGTTCTCTCTCAATAATTATTAAAAAAAAAAAAAAAGAAAAAAAGAAAAAAAAAAAAAAGCTTAGGGACATGAGGAAATAAGGCTTTACCTATACTCCAGGATCCTGAAGGGAGGTTATCTCAAGACTGTGTGGCACCTTTGCGGACTAGGCAGTTCTCTGGACAAAGCCAGTTGGCTCCGAGTTAGTTAGTCTGGTCATTTGGGGTGTAAAGAGGAAGACCACACCTAGAATGATACTCTACTTTAGCATCAAGCCCTGGCAGTGCACAAGCATTCAACGTGGATATATAATTAGCCATAGATTCTGTGAGCTGGACTTCAAAAAGACTTGTGGCCAGTGAGCTGGCTCAGAGAAAAAAGATACTTGCTGTGCCAGATTGGCAACCTGGGTTTGATTTCTGGAACCCATGTCAAGGTGTAAAGAGAAAAATGATTCCATTTGAATGTGTTTGTAGGGTAAGAAGAGGAAGCCAGGCATGTGTGTTTACAAACACATGTGCAAGACTTTGCAGGTAACTTGGTCTTCAACATGGCCGTTCTTTTCTGGCCTAATCATGTTCATTTTAGCAAAACTTTTGACATCCAGAAGATTTTTTTTTTTTTGTAAGAAAATTATTTCCACTTTCATAAACATTGGCAGATTTTTTTTCTTTCTTCCTTGGAGCAAAACCTCAAATGACAAAACAAACATAAATCTCCCCAAACCAGAGAGTGGCTAAATCCATCAATGTCTCTACCATTCACGTGGAATATTAAGCCAAACTGTAATTAGGGTGTCCTATTTATTTTTCTTGGCTAATTGACCTTCATCCTGGGGAATTTATCACAGAATAAATAACATCATCTATCTCAAAAGTTTTACACAGTTGGTTATATTCCTCAGAGGAAATGTGGGCTGATAAAAATGGTACATCCATTGCTTAGGGATTGAGTTGGAGTTTGGTTTGACCTCCATATTTTATTATCATTTTATGCAAATAAAATATTTTAAAGTCTTTGAATTCTCAAGCCCTTACTCTGAAGATAGGAAGAAGTAGGTCAGTCCATGAAAGAACAAGTGTCATTCTGGCAGTGACTCAAGGTCATAAACAGGCTCATAAGAGCGCCCCACGCCCCAGATTTCCAAGCAGTTCTCTGTTGATGTATGTCTGCAAGTAGCTAAGCATCAATTGCCTGGTTAAAGAGACACAATACACTATGAACATCTCCATGATCCTGGACTTCCTGTGAGGTAGATCCCCACAAACTGTGGGTTCTGGGGTCTAATTTAAATTCATAGTGCTTGGCTGAGATGGACTTTTCTCTCTCTGCATGAAGACTTCAGAATAATACTCTTTGCCTCCAAAGGAGTGCCGAGCCCAGGCTTTGCCTAGTGAAATATTGATAAGTTTCTGATTTGCAATGATTTTCTGTCTTTGTCGATTTCCTCTGCCTGTGGTCAGCTTCCACTTCTCCATGATTTTCACTCATCCAAAGTCAGATGAAATTAGGCCAGAGTTCCTTCACCAGTGCTTGCACTGACAGCAATGTCCCCAGATGTGGGAGCCTGCCATCACCTGGCTTCTTTATTGGGTCCATCATAAATAACTTATTCAGTCTTTCAATGAGACAGCTACTCAAGTAGCCCTGAGGACCTGCTTGTGTAGGCATAGAACAAGGCAGTTCACAGTTCATTGAGTTTAAGAAGCCTATAAGATGTTTGCTTGCGATGTTTGCTTGCAATAATTAGTTATCAAATTTGAAAAAGATAGCTCTGCTCCACAAATAAAATATTGAAGTAATTCATATGAAAGTGCTGGCATAAAACTTTTGACATTTAAGAAGGCAACTGCCCATGATTTAATTTAAATAACCAGTCTGCACATGGCAGGTATATATTTTTAAATGATCAGAAGGTTTTGTGATATGTCTTATAGTTTTAACAAAACAAATATTCATGCTTGATACTCTTTAAATTACTTTTAAATTAATTAAAATGTTATATGTAAAATATTGAAATTCTTCTTTTTAATAGGAACAGATTACAAGGATATTGTGGCCCAAAGGAAAACTTTGTATGTTCATTCTCAAAAGTTGTAAGTACAGAGGCTGAATGATTTCCATCATCAAACTATATTGAAATCCCAATGCACATGAGTTAGTGCGTTAAATATCACGCATTTGCCTGAAGTATTTGGTTGATTGGTGACTAGTTTGATAAAGCTTTGCAAAAGCAGTAATGTGGTTATAAGTCAAAATTATAGCACATAGATTTATAAGCTCGAAATAGGATACAGGCCGTGAAGTCCCATAACCGCTCGTTCGTGGGTAGTTTAGGCACAGCAACAATAATCTTGTCATTGTCTTCTAGCAGAAAAATCCATGGTAGATCAATGGTAAAATAAGTACAAGCTTCTGCCTATTCAGTTTCAATGTGTGTGACTGCTTTGATCTCATGCACACCGGAAGAGGGAATTGAATCTCATTACAGATGATTGTGAGCCACCATGTGGTTGTGTGTGTGTGTGTGTGTGTGTGTGTGTGTGTGTATGTGTGTATGTGTGTGTGTAATATATATTTTACACATATATTACAAATTAATGTACTAACTTTAAAGTATCTGTATAATATGAATTTATATTATGATATGTTATATTTTACTTTATAAGCTCATAATTTTGTAAAAGTTATGATTATCTTTAAGCAACTCAAAATAGTGGTCATCTTACTCTAACTTTTATAGAGAGTTTCATCTTGTGTCATGCTCCAAGATGATCTTAATACTTGGGAAATTTAAGCAGCTTAAAAGAATAACAGATTTCAAAGAAGGTGAAGAAAGGGCTAGCTGGTATACTTGGCTAAGATCCTAGTCAATTCCTGAAGGGTGCTATAAGAGAATTCCATCTTGGGTTCCTGAAAAGTCACAGAAATGTATTCCCCATCATTCTGGGACTAAGATCCACAGCCATGGCATATCTGAGTCAGTCAGCCTATGGCAATGGCAATGTTCTACATCCCCTCTCTGTCTTTGTGTGGTGAAAGGGTCTGGAGAGCTCTCTGAGGCGCAATAATCTTACGCAAGAGTGGTCTATCCTCTTGTCTTGACCATCTCCAAACATCAGCACAAGTTGGAACTTAGGACTTGAGTCTGTATCCAACAGTGTACATAAACAGAAATGGGAGAACACAGGAGTTGGTGTGTAGCTGGTGTCTATGTGAATCTACTCATCAGGTGTATGATCACCCATAAGGGAGCCATAGCTTGCTGCAGCTTCATAAATCATTCTAGGTCACATTTGCTGGTTGTATATATGGTCAGACTGGATTGAATCTCTCTTACAAGTGCCACCATGTACCATAGGGACTGCAGTATACTGTAAAGCTTCCTATGGTTGGTTGAATAGGTTTGGCCCCAATAGATTCATGTGTTTGAATACTTGGCAATAAGGAGTGGCACTATTAGGAGGTGTGACCTTATTGGAAGAAGTGTGTTACTGTGGGAGTGGGCTTTGAGGTCTCCTATGCTCAGGCTCCTCCCAGTGCAGATGATCATAGCCTCATGGCTGCCTGCAGATGTAGAACTCTCCGCTCCTCCAGCACTAGGTCTGCCCATATGCTGACATGCTTTCCATCACGATGTTAATGGAATAAACCTCTGAAACTCTAATCCAGCCTAAATTAGTTGTTTTATTTTATAAGAGTTGCCTTGGTTATGGTGTCTCTTCACAGCAATAAAACACTAACTAAGACACTTTCCAATCTGTGAGGCATGGCCTTATGTTACTGAACATGAGGGTAATAGAAACTTGGCAAGAGTAAAAACACACTTTTTGTCTTAGTTAGGGTTTTACTGCTGTGAACAGATACCATGACCAAAGCAAGTTTTATAAAGGACAACATCTATTTGGGACTGGTTTAGAAGTTCAGAAGTTCAGTCCATTATCATCAAGGTGGGATCATGGCAGCATCCAGACAGGCATAGTAAAGGCTGAGCTGAGAGTTCAACAACTTTATCTGAAGACTGCTAGTAGAAGACTGGCTCCCAGGCAGTTAGGAAGAGGATCTTAAAGCCTATGCCTACAATGACACCACCTACTCCAACAGGGTCATACATCCTAATAGTGCCACTTCCTAGGCCAAGCATATACAAACCACTACACTTTTTTGTACTCTAAATATTCAATAACCAAAAATTAACTCAAAATAAAACACTTAATGAATCTAAGGTGTTTCTGCTTTGCTCATTCGTGTCATGTTGAATGGCTTCATTTTCAGTTGTGGTTCTGACCATACAACATGCACATTTGGGACTATGAGTGTTGTCATACGACACAATACCAAAGTATTCTGCCTGGAACATTTTAGCTGATATTCCAGATGCCTGCATGCTCTGTGAGACCTTGTCTCTATTGTACACACAAACATCCCTGCTCTCACAGGAACACAAAGACTGAGAATTTCTCTACCATTTCTTTTAAACATGTGAGCATCACATCAGTCCAGCTTTGAATTGTATTATGTTTGATTTCAAAGGATGCTATTTGAGCTGCTTGACTGGAGTTTCATGAATAGAGAAAGGAAAAAAGAAAACTATTATAGGGTTTGGTTAGGATTAGTGTAGATTCACTAACAATTTTTAAAATGGTCCTAAAAAAAACTTCTGTCACTCTGTGCTACCTATTTACACTGAGGGCTTCTCAGGATTGAAGATTAAGTAGTCAAAATATCAATCGAGTCTGAGAAACATTGGTGATCCTCTATGCCAAAGTGTATATTCAGCTAAGATTTAATTCTTTAAGTAAAAATAAACAGATGCACGATTCTCATCAGTGTGTGTATATTGTTTTCATTTTTAATAAAGTTCAATTATTATTAATAATTTTTTCAAAATAAATTTATGATTTATTTCCAGGAAATGTTTGATTTGTATATTTATTTTATATACCTAGATATTCGGGTCATGTAAAAACATTGTATTTTAAAAGGAGCTATGAGCAGAAAAGGCCTAAGCAAACCTGGTCATTGGCACTGACTTGTACTTAAGACTTGGTTCACAGAAGCACACAGAACCTCAATTGCTGTAAGGAACAAGGGTCTGGCCTGACTGTGGGCTATGAGGGAGGGATGGATGCTTGGAATCCTTTCAGGGTGGCTAGTGCACCCACACGTTCCCTGTCGTTATCCCATCAGGACAGCCAAATATCCTAGACTTTTAGTAAGCATTTGTTAGTCTAATTTTTGTTTCATCGGGTCAAGATCTTAAGGTAAAGTTGTTCATTACTACATTGACAAGTTCCTGTAGTTCTGGCCAAATGTTACTGAGTAAGTTCGTTTTTGTTGTCCCAGTAGGTAGACCAGAACAGCGGACTATGGGCTGTAATAAGGACCATTACCAAAATGGTCTGTGCTGTCATCCTTTGTACATTCTGGGAAGACTCTTCTTGGCCCTGGTCACTTAGGAAGGATTTGGATAGCTACTGAGACATTGGAAATAAGCTGTTGTTCCTAGCAGCAGCCATGCTTGGAGACTGGCAGGTCTGTCTTGCTCCACTTGTAGTCTGGGGTTAGAAGCCTTGTGCCATTTGGCCCCAGTACTATTCCTGCATCCTGTGCTAGTTCCTTGGTCCTACATATGATTATAGCTATGGTGAGACGTGTGAGGAGCATCTATTCCCCAGAGCCCTAACCGACCATCGCATTGCTTCCTTCTTCATATCTGCCTTGCATGAGTGTACTCAACAACGAAGAGCTTCTTGGCTCTCTGTGATATTCTATGTTTTCTGTATGGAAAAATGAAGGGCAACGATTTCCCCAGCAGGGTTCTTCAACTTGGCCCAGTGAAAAGGTGTTGTGGTGCCTCTACTTTGGACTCATTAGCAAGGCCTGACCCTTAATGTTTGTTAGTGAATTCAACTTGAATTTGAAAGGCCAGCAAATTGAATGGCTTAACAATTGTGCAAGGTGGCAAGCAAAGCCTTAACTCAAACTCTGATCCCATAGAGGCCAATGGAATTTCAAAGCTCTCTCTCTCTCTTAGAAGATGTGATAGACAGTGGCCAATGACTTTATTTCTTTTTCTTCTTT
This sequence comes from Montemys delectorum, assembly GCA_019843815.1. Taxonomy (NCBI): domain Eukaryota; kingdom Metazoa; phylum Chordata; class Mammalia; order Rodentia; family Muridae; genus Montemys; species Montemys delectorum. Next base: position 39,405 of record JADRCD010217639.1, on the reverse strand, counting down.
TAGTTAAAGCCACATGGTGGAAAAGCAAATAAAATGCTTGCAGCCCCGGCACTGTTGCTGCAAGCCCCATGGCAGCTCTGAGCATTTAGCAATTGGTACGGGCTTCCAGATCCAATTTTTACATAGGGCACACATTTCCATAATCGCTCCTTCCTGCCTGTCCCCACCCGCTGCGTTTTTCCATTGCCTGTTTTATAACCACACGCCTAAGCTCCGTCAATATTCAAGTTAGTGCTCTGAAATGAAACTATAAATTTCAATTTGGAGAAAATAAGCCCTCATTTGGGTTCATAAGTTTGAAATAACACATTACCATGGGTTGCAGTGAGGTTGCATTCCTGATTCTATTTTATGCATCTGACAATAGATGATCCACTCCACAGTGGAAGAGAGCCACAGCATGTGAGAGGCAAGGCTGCTTTCAAGGCAGCATTTATTAGAGCCACCAGTCAGTGCTGCTCCTAAGATTCTTACTAAAGAAATCTGATACACTCACAGTGCACACTCCACTGTCTTTGGTTTCATGATTGGGTCACTGTCTCTTAACAGCCTGCAGAAAAAGCAGAGCCTAATTTAAACATAGAAATCCAGCCATAGAGTCAAAGCCTTGCTCAAAGTTGAGAGCAACTGGTGTGCCCAAGCAAAGATAAGATGAGGACAGCCACTGTGATTCCAGTGACAGCTGCCCCTTTCCCGATTGATTTCTACATCCATCCTTGCGCGTATATATATATATGTATGTATATATACATATTCTTCACGTGCATGAGAAAGTACTTGTATGTTTTCTTCTTCCCGCCCAACAAAAGCATTTTATCTTCTACTGGACTGGAAATATCAGAACACCAACTAAGAATGCGTACTCCATGCTATCTCAAGGAAGGAATTGCTCTTGACTAGTGCAGAGTTAAGGCTGCTATCTCAGAGTCTTTGCATAACAGTCACCCCAGACACCAAAATGAGTGACAATCCAGTATTTAACGAAGTAGCTGAGCTGGTATGCATTGTGTTGAATGGCTTTATGGGGAGATCATTGTTTTGTACAATGATTCTTAACATTGTAGCAATCAGTGGAGGGCAACATTGGTCAGGTTAACATCCTACTACTGTTTAACCACAACCGGCTTTCATTTACAGGCAAAGGATGGGCATAGTGGGGAGCCGAGCACAAGCTGTGTCTTCAGCACTTGGCATCATTTTCCCTCAAGCACCAGCCAGCTGACTTGCCTCTCCATACATCTCCAAAGTGTGAACCCTCAGAGCATCTTGTCAGCAAAGCACATTATCACCAACTGGGGGTCCTGAAGAGCAGGACCCATTTCTCTCGCTTTGCATCAGGCTTACTGTGTGATTTGATTTCACCAACATAATGTAGGTCTCAATGTTGTAGCAATTCTGAGCCACAAAGAACTATGTGTATTTTCTCTTATTCTTTTTTGGAACACATTAGTCCTGGCATAAGAACATTTCGAGACTGGCATGCTGGAGACAATGCACTAGCAATAAACCTAGAATCCAGCCCTTGAGCTCTACCTATCAAAACCAGACAACTGTTAACTATAGCTAACTAGCAGCATGATTCAGAGTAGAGCATGATTCACTGCAGGCGACTGACATCTGATGAATGCTCTCAAATCTGGAGATGTTTGTTACATCATGAGTAGCTGACACACTGTTACCAATGTCATGATATATAGCACTCATTGTAATAGATTGAATGAAGATAGGAAATGAACTTAGTTGGTGGAATGAGCTTAGTTTACCTATGGTACACAGAGCTCCAAGTTTGGTCCCTATGCTGTGTATATCAGGCATGGAAGCACACATGCCTCACCATATCACTCAGGAAATGGAGGCAGGAAGGTCAGTGGTAAAAAGATACCCTAGAACTATATAGTAAGTTTGAGGTTATCCTAGGCTATATGGGACGTTTGGATGCTCTTTTCATTTATTCAACTAATTTGCAAAAAATTTCTGCCAAGAGAATAATAGTTCTTAATGTGGGCCTCTTTTATCCCAGAAGAATATTATTTTCTTTGCAGAATATTCATGCAAATTGATTATGAATCCAAAGTCTGTTATTCTAAAGTTCCATAAAATAATTTTCTCTAAATTTTGCCTTAGTAAATCTAACTATGATTTTTTTAATAACATTTCACCTCCCATCTGAAACTGTCCCACAGTTTCACGAACTGGATTCTCTCTCAGTCGAAGGGAGAAAAAGACCTGAAACACAGAGTTCGAGAACAAAAGGACACGAAGCCAAGTTGAGTCCCAATCAAGGCTTCCCACTTTACTTTTCGAGTCCAGGATTTATAAGTACACGAGAAAGCAAAGCTGGATCTCTAAGTTACAATGATATTTACATGACATAAACAATGCGGGAGGAGTCAGGAAAGAGTCAGAAAGAAGTCTAGGGGAAGCTGGGCAGTGGCTCAGGGTGTCCCGTAGGCACCGGGAGAGGTTGGAAGTTTGGCCTACAGTGGGGGTGGAGGTCAACAGCAGATGTCCTCAGGCAGTCAGTTTGTTTACATTCAACAATGTCCTCAGCCACTAGGAGTGTACATTCAACAATGTCAGCCACCAGGCATACCTTCCTCTGGAATCCTGGAACTCAGTGTAGTGGGCCTTTGTTTTAGGCACAACAGGTGTGAACTGACAGTCTCCAGTTGTAAGCTCTGATGTTGAGGCAGGAGGGAGGGACCCATCCAGAAAAAGTTGAGAAGTATCCTAATGAACTTCTCTTTTCTTTTTATTTTTTTGAGACAGGGTTTCTCTGTGTAGCCCTCGCTGTCCTGGAACTCACTCTGTAGACCAGGCTAGCCTAGAACTCAGAAATCCACCAGCCTCTGCCTTCCAAGTGCTGGGATTAAAGGCGTGCACCACCACCGCCCAGCATGTTCTCTTTTCTATTGGCGTCCAGGTAGCTCCCATCTTCACTCTTCACCTCACAGGAATAGACAGTAAGTGAACAAGAGGTCCTATATCCTCCCCACAAGAAGACTTATCGGCCACCATGATGACATTTGTCAAGAAGCTCCAAACTTCTTATACAAGATGGATCCACTGACCACATCACTAAAAATAGATGCAGAGAAATCACATGAGATTATAGAAAGACTATCAGTGGCCTGTGCCATTGGAGCATTATGGAAAAGACCATCAGCGACATGAGCCACTGGGACATTGTGAATTAAGGCAAGAGGAACACACTGCACATATATTATAAAACCACAAGTCTGGTCCCATAACTCCTTACAGAAGATGTGGCACTAGAGAGATACTTATTGATGCTGTACAGTCATTATGGAAGGAAGTTTGGCATGCTTTTTCAACTGAAAGTATGTCATGCAATCCCATCACCTTGGTATCTGTCCAAAGGAGGGTAAAGTTCATGTGTATATGTGTAGATGTCCAGTCCAAAAGAGCCTGATGCTCGTGTGCACATGTGTAGATGTCCATAGCATTAAATTCCTCCTGGACTGGGCATGAAAGTGACTCCATGAAAATTTGGGACATTGACACAATTTTCTTGTCAATGGATGGAACTTGGAAATATTATATTGAATGAGGTAAGTCTGACACAGAAAGATCTCTCTCTCTCTCTCTGTTTTGTGGTCCCTAGCACAAAACCTTCAGATATGAGTGCATGACCTGTAGTAGCTGTAGACACTAAGAATGTAAAAAGGGGGGGTACTAAAAGGGAACTTGCAGGATATAGGAAAACCTGGGGCTGGGGCTGGAACTAGAAAGGGGGGGGGAGGACAATAGAGAACAGAGGTAGGGAGTGGGGATAATTAACACTAAGGATGTTTTAAAACCACATAGGGAATCTTTCTATTATAATTATCCCAAATTACATTTTACATATAATATAATACATATAATGTACATAATATATACAATATATAATAAATGCAAATGTATGTATATGCCATATGTGTGTGTGTGTGTGTGTGTGTGTGTGTGTGTGTGTATCCCTTCTGGTGATAATGTTCATGCAAACACCATAGCCTTTGAACAAAAATCCCAGGAAACTCATGAGAAATAGTGTTTTGAGCTGTTGTTGGTCAGAGGAGTCTGACTCCCAAACTGATATAAGATATTGTTATTGTCCTTGGCTAAATGCCAGAATTTGAAGGTAAATCCCTAATGCTGAAGACAGCATGCACTTCCCACACAGGATTTGAAGGAACTGAACTGGGTCTGTCCTAGTAGCCCCTTCCCTGGGGAATATTTCTCATAGTATCAGAGGGAACTGCAAAATCTGCCCAGGGAGACAAGCAATGATAGTCCTAACCTGCTGTGATAACTTTGAACCACAGCAATGACCAGCACAGCAAGTTAGGACACTCATATCTTGGTAGCCATCAACAGCTGTCTCATCAGACATATTGTCCTCTCAAAAGGATAGAAACCAAAAAAAAAAAAAAAAAAAGGATAGAAACCATGCCTGCTATTACTATCTGAGCCACCTACCTGTGACTAGTGAGATTATTGATTCCATGCCTGCTACAACAACCTGAGACAATGGCTAGTGGGGTCATAAGAGAGCCTATTACAATCACTTTCCTGACATAACCAGTGTAAATTCTAACTGAATTCTAATAGGCATCATTACACTTACCGGTAAGTTTAGCTCTCACCCCTCACAAAAATTATTCGGTCTGAGGCATATGCAGACCAACTGATTAACTCCAGAGAACAACAATGTAGGGAACCCTAACTGACACATTTTCAATGCAAGCCTTATGCATAAGGCTCAGGAAAGAGCTCAGAGAAGGGGTTAGAAAGAAAATACGAGCCAGAGAAATCTTAACAACATTATCACCGAAAGACCTGAACAATGGCAACACTACATGCTAGTGCTGAAGGAGCAAGTCTCATAGGGTCCCATCCCTGGAGAAGGAGCTACAGAAAACTAATGACCACTTAGAGACAGAGAATTAATCTTTTCCAGGCATAAGCATGCTAACTAGCATGCTATTAGAACGAACCAGCAGGTGGTATTTATTTACATGCCTGTGTGCATGCATGTATATGTATGTGGGTATTTATGTCTGTGTGTGTGTGTGTGTGTGTGTGTGTGTGTGTCATCTCTGTCTCTGTGTGTATGGATTCATGTACATGCATGCATAATCACATTTGTGTTGGTAGCTCAGATATAGAACATATATGCGTGTGAGTTATAAACACCAATAGCAGGTATAGGTATCCATCACTGTGTCCCTTCCATCTGCAGAGCACTGCCTACATGCACCAGCCAAACTCACATCTCCTGGAAGTGAAGACAGGCACATGGTTCACTGCTCATCCTCCCATGTCTTCAGAGTGGCCAGACAAGAGACAAAGTTTGCTCTGCAGAGGAGAGAGTCACAAGTCACACACCCTGGGCCTCTCTTCCAGGAAACCATCACATATTACTTCCCTCTGGAGTCATCTGCCTGTTCTCATTCATTTCCTTAATTATATCAGACTCTGAATTTCTTTATTTATTTTCAATGCGTACATATATTTATGCCTGTGGGGAACAGGGGACAACCTCAGGTGTCATTCCCTGACCTGGAATCTTGTCATCCAGAAGATGCTAACTGGCCAATGAGCCCTGTGACCCAGCAGTGTACATCTCTCCAGTGCTGGCATCACACATGAACAGGCTACCACATCCTGTACTTTTATATGGTCTCCTGGAATAGAAATGAAGTTCTAGTGCTAGCAAAGCAGTTCAGTACTGACTGAGCTGTCTCTTGGCCCCAAGTTTGAATAAATGTCTGCTTTCCTTCCCATGTGTTTATGCCTTTTCAGAACTTCACTTTTCTCACAGCTGGTCCAAATGTCTGAGTAGTTCTGAACCCAGTTGTACAGACATGTAGATTCTAGTCCCTTAAGAAGCATTTTTGCAAAGTAATCACTTCTACATCACTATGCCAAGACTTACCCTGGGCAGGTCTCTTGAGGAATTCCATATTTTCATTGACCCTAGAGTCATAAGTACTGTCTAGACACTTCTAGGCATGAGCCCAAAGCAAAGGAGAACCTCACAGAGCAATCCAATGTGCTAGTCCCAAGGCAATTCTGGATCTGATACCTGGGTCTGAATTGGACCTGACACATCTCAGTGTGATTGACAGCAGAGGTCAAACACTCTTAGAATTTTCTAAGAACAGGACCCAGCTGGGCCCAATCTCCATCAAGCAGCTGTAGACCAAAGGCCTTGGTTACTGGGCTGCTGGTGCAGTTGTTTACATGCTGTGATTTTTTGCCTGGTTCTTTTCAACGCTCTCCAGCTTAGCAATTTGTCTCAGCTTTAAGCAGGTGTTTGTTATGACCAGGAACACACGAACGAGCTGGTCTTTCTAGTGTGCTGGCTGAGCAAATGAATGTTGCCTACAAACTTTCCCCAGGCTATATGATGACTACCCAACCTGCTTCCAGCTACTCTAATCTAGCTCAGGGACACTCGGGCACATGAAAGCCTTTGTAGCTCCTACCTCACATTTTTTAATTGATATATTCTGCCCACTACAGACTCCCTCTGTGTTTGATGCAACGGTTTGATTATGCACAGGCATGAGTCTATTGGGGCTAGATAAATGAGCACAAAATCAAGAGGAGGACAGGCTTGGAAATGTGATATAGACGGGTGTGCACTCATGGGCTCACCTTTTATTTGGAAAGTTGAACTGATGGAAAAATGAACAGCTCCACATTGAAGACAAAGGAGAATAATGAGGTTTTAATCGTGTCACAGATAGTGATCCTGCATGTCTGCATGCAATACACACACAAACACACACACACACACACACACACACACACACATTTGATATCAATTTGTAAATCACAGATTATCAAGTATTTGTATTTCAAATCACTACACACACACACACACACACACACACACACACACACACACACACATACACACACACACATACAAATGCTGATTTGGAGTTAAGTTCCAATAACAGCTGGGAGAGCTATAGCTTCTTCTCCTTGGATTTGCCCGTGATGTGGGTCTACAGACATCTCTAAGCAGTGCAAGGAGCACTTTAGCTTGAGTGGCTGTGCTCCTGGGCAGTATATGCTTCATACACTGATTTTACCACACTATACATCTATCCTACCAAAAGGAATCAGCTCCTCATTCTTCATTTCCCTGACTCTGCATCTATGCTGTGGAAGGAGGTTTGATGCCCTCTCGGTTGTGTGTTAAGGCGCCCATTCATATTAGGAAATGATGTAAGAATGGTAAACAGGATAAAGATGACCAAGTTCTTGTGCCTCAGAGAAGGGGTCATCAAACATCATCTATCCACAGAGCTTGATCCAGCCCTTGTTACTGGACACTGTTCATATTTCAGGATCTATGCACTATCTCCAGGACTTCAGGGCCCATGTCTCCATTTTGTTTCTTCACACTGGAAACTAAAATACCAAACAACAGCTATGAACTAGATCTTAAAATACATGGTAAGAAAATGTAATATTTTTTAAGAAGTTATATTTTAGATAGAATTATTTTCTTTTGTAAGATTACTTATTATTATTTTATGTGTATGGGTGTTTTGCCAGTGTGTGTGTGTGTGTGTGTGTGTGTGTGTGTGTGTGTGTGTGTG